>JASAMX010009096.1:0-42282 GCA_030248175.1 Microlaimidae sp. YZB2_3 | reverse complement strand
GATATATCTTTAGAAACTTTGGGCAAGTTTAATTTAAACAAATGGTCGTTTTTACTAAGAAAATTTCCCCAAGTATAAAAATCGTTAAATTTTAAGTCATTTAAGTTGTTAATTATTTTGTAACACATGGTTACATCAAGTTTTATGCGGCGAATCTCAATAGGCTCAAGTTTTAGTCTAGATAATCGCTGAGGATAACTTTCATTGGGTGATAAATTGCATCTTTGATATAAGCGTCTTGTAAAATAACTTTGAACATGCTCAATGATATCAATATCTTTGTATAAGTAAGGGGACCAAACCTGAGAACAATATTCCAAAATAGGACGTACATATCTTTTGTACGATGTTATTAAAGCGTAAAGATTGTTTGTTTGGAACCATCTAAATAAGGCATTTACAATATTTAAAGCTTTTTTAGCAGTAAGTTTGCAGTGTTCAGAAGGTTTTAGACAGGAGCTCACCAAAACACCCAAATCTCTTGCTTCATTGCTGGTAGAAACTTTCAGACCGTTTAAAAAAATAGGTTGTTTGGGGTTATTATGACCCATATAAATAATATTACATTTTCGCTCTGCTATCTTAAGTTGCCATTTATGTGCCCAAGCCATTACGTTATTTATATTGATTTGGAGTAAATTGTTACTAATATCTTTTGATCGGACACTATATAACTTTGGGTCATCCGCAAAAAGTTTGCAAGATACACCATTAACTTCATCCGGTAAGTCATTTATAAATAAAAGGAACAGCAGAGGCCCAAAGACTGAACCTTGGGGCACCCCTGAAATGACAGTTGAATACTTAGAACATGCATTACCTAATACTACTCGTTGCTTACGATTGTGTAAGAAAGCAGAAATCCATTTAAGTAAATAACCATTTATTCCATAAGATTCTAATTTAGATAATAGCTTACTATGACAAACCGTGTCAAAAGCCTTACTGAAATCAATAAAAACTGTATCTATTATTAAATTATTATCAACAGCTTTAGTCCAGTCATTAAAAGATTCAAGTAGCAAGGAGCATCTTGAGCGGCGGCGTAGAAATCCATGTTGATCTTTAGATATGAGGTTTTTTAATTTAAGATAATTAAACATTTGGTCATAAATGACAGCTTCCATGGCCTTACAGGCTATACAGGTCAGTGATATTGGTCGATAATTGTTAGGATCACTTGGACAAGCTTTTTTGAAAATCGGAATTATGTCTGCTGTTAGCCAAGTAAATGGAAGGTCATGAGTTTTAAATGAAACTTCAAAGACATTGGCTAGAGGGCTAGCTAACGGTCTTGCTAGATTTTTAAAAAGAACTGGTGGCAAATTATCAGGAGTTCTACTAGTTTTAAATTTTTGTTTTTTAAGGCATTTAAATACTATTTCAGGTGTAAATTTAATTGACTTTAAAGAAACACCAGGCCGTACTTTTTTAGGCAAAATAGGATGTTTTATTATCTTTTGTGAAATTTTTAGAAAAAATTGAGTTTAAAACTGAGCATTGGGAATTACGTTCGCTTATTAGTTCGCCATTTAAATCATTTAACGGTGGAATGCTGAAATCTGAATTTTTATTATTTTTTTGATTTTTGATAAACTTATACAGACTGGGTTTGTCATTACTTACCAATATTTTATTTTCTTGTTTTTCAACAAACTTATTAACTTCGGTTTTAAATTTTTTATTTAATTTATTATATTCCACTCTAATAACAGGATGCGTGCGTTTTTTCCATATTCGCTTTTTTCTAAGAAGTATATTTAAGATATACCTAGGATATAAATGTTTCTTATTATTGGATTTGTGTTTTAATGGGACAAACATTTCAATACCTTTATTAATTTCCGATTTAATAATATTCCAATGATTTTCAGCTTTTGCGCTACTTTGAAAAAGACCAATGAAATCAATTCTGTTTAGATATTTAATCATAGCCTCCCAATCAGCATTCTTAAAATCACGAAATTTTTGAGATGATTTAAATTTCTTGACTTTAGGGCCATTATATAGGAATTCGATGCTGTTATGGTCGCTATCAAACAGTGGCTCCGTGATTAAAAAAAAGTTCAGTGTAATCATTTGTCGCGTTAGGAGGACGATAAAAACACGCAATTCTAGAAGGCTGCTCGCCAATTATGTCGACCACTATAATTTCGAGAGTATTAAAACGTTGAGGCAGTTTAAACTGTTGAGCTTTAATACCTCGTTTCACATATATGGCAACACCTCCCCCAATCTTATCTGCTCTATCGTGTCTAAAAACGTTAAAAAAATTGTTAAAATTTAGCAGAGAATTGGATATTTCATCTTTCAGCCATGTTTCAGTGAAAAGCAATACGTCATAATATTTTTGGGATAAACAAAAATTGAGAGAATTACTGTAAGAAGAGTTGAATATGCTACGAACGTTTCCATATACACATTTTAAAAACTTAGAATTATCGTTTACTTTTGATATTAAGTAGTTTGAGTTCCCTCCCGCTAAGATTTTAAATTATACATTTTTTCAACTTGGACCCATTTATTGTCGTTTAAATTGTGCTCGAATTTACCGTAGTAGTAATCACCTTTTTGGTCTCTTTTGACAGAGTAGCTTATATTGAAAATACCGTTTTTCTTTAACTTGGAAGTTTTTAAAAATGCTTCTTTGCGTATCTCTCGGTAGGTTCTTTGGTCCTTTCTTTCGTTCAAGGGCATAGAAGCCCGCATAAAAACTCCACTGGATCTTAGTGACATATCGGAATCTTGGAACAAAGTGCTGTAATGATTTAGAAGATTCCGAGCATAAATAGATCCTGTCCCGAAAAATTAGTCATTGTTATTTTTACTAAACGGTTTCTTTTTGATTTTTCAGATTCACCTACTTTTCCTAACCGTTCGGCAGTCATTACGTACTTCCAGTGGTCCTCAAGCCCTAAATCACTAAAAAAACTTTTAAGGCTGGAAAGTAGGTCGTTTACAGACTCCGGATGAGTTTCCGGAAAATTTGACAGAATAATCTGCGATTTCATTTCTTTTTCGCTCAAAACTTTCTTGACGGCATAATAAACAGGGGCCTAAGAAGCAGGAATCCCCTTTTTTACCGCTGCCGCATAGGAGTTCTGAGGTATTGGATTGGGAAGCATTGCTTTGATAACAGACGACAAAGTTTCCAGCTTTTCGATGATAGAGGGTTGATTAACTTAATTAATTGTTTCAAAAATCCCAGGAGAAAACAAATCAGCCGGCACGCGCCAAAATAAGAATTCAATTCTTAAAATAAAATTTTAAGATTTGAAATTTCAAATACCGTTGGGTGTGCATGCTAGAAATCATAAGCAAACATAAAGTATAATTTTCTGTGTTTCATATTGAACTCAAGAAACAACAGCGTCATATCTTTGGTGAAGCCATTTTTTTTCAAAATCAAATAGAAATTAGAAATAAAACTAATTTTCCTTGTTCTGAATAATTTCTCAGCATTATGACTAAACTTACTGCAGGTCAACTAGGCCAAAAAATGGGTCATGCAGCCATGCAGCTCAGAAAAGCCATAGAGTCAACCGAAAAAAGTTCTCTCTGTAATTCCTGCTGAATCTACAAGCCCAGATGCCCATCTAAACTCCCTGAAAATTAAAAACATAATTTTGATAGTTATATTGACAAAATAAATAATTATATCAGTGAATATCCAGAAGAATTTCCTACAGGAGAAGTTGTAACAATGGATGTTCCAAACTTAGTGAAAAAAAACTATCCACGAAGCAGAGGAATTTTCCCTATATCTGACAGCAACTCAAAAATCATTGAAGATCAAAAAGATCGCTTTTTAAAGAAAAAATGAGCTAGAAAAGATTCAAATAGAACATGATCGCATTTCTAAAGGTCTCCACGCCCTAGTTGTTGTTGTTGTCCAACAACAACAACAAACCAACTACAGTGTACCTAACAGTGTAAAACTTCCTATATTATCACTACCTTACTTTAGTGGAGATATCCTACAATTTAAGACCTTCGTGCACTCATTTACCACTGCTGTGGACAATAATCTAAGTATTGCTCCAGTGGGCAAGTTTAAATACTTACTTTCCCTTCTGGATGGAGACGCCAAGTCGGCTTATTCAAGGTTTAGCCCTTATAAATGAAAACTACCAAGTGGTTTTGGATATTTTGCTCAACAGATTTGGACAAACCTTGTTAGTTCAACAAAAACTGCTTCAAAACTTAGCATTGTTGCCCCCAGCCACTAATACAACATATCAGCTTTGTAAAACATTAAATGAAGCCCACAACAAGTTGAGGCGGTGGCAATGTCCAGATCTAATTTGTGCCAAGAAGGTTTTTGACCTTCTGGGGAGTCGTTGCTTGCTTATGTCCATTGGTGGCGGCTTTTTTTTAGTAGCGCAATAGGCTAGAGTTGTGAAATGTTTTGTTTGACAAAATATGACTCAACTCGTTCAAATCCAGAATTAACAACTTCATTAAAAATGAATGCCCCCACTGCAGGGGCAAACCTCATAACATAAAACATCTTTTTGCAAGCCGTCAAAAGCCAACGACATTTAAATTAGAAAATCTATGGGAAAGACAAGTGGATGGGGTCAGGTTCCTAGAGGCTATCACATGATGCACCGGCCATGAACAACAACAACACGAAGCCCAGAAAATTATCAGATTTTTAAATTCTATAAGCTTCCCACTGAATCTCCCGTCATAGAGTACCTTGTATGCCAAAAATTTCCTAGTGAAATACAAATGATGCTCTAAACCAACAAACGTGTTAAAGAAGATATGATCCCTTGGACAGTGGACTCATTAATAAAAGCGATAAATGAACACATAAATTTCCTGTAATGTCTGAATTTGGGAAAACCACTGACTCAAGCTACCCACAAAATCTTCAGCTTCATGCAGAAACTCGACTAAATAAATATGATTGTATCCAATGAAGTATAGCTGATGATAAGTTGAGTTGATCTTTTAAACACTGCAAGACACAATTATGCGGCACAATAACAAATTCTTTTGAAACACCAAAGGTACTTTAGTTGGTTTGTTATTTGCCCTGCACGACTCAAATTCATTTAAAACATATTTTTCAAGAAGAGCAATCGCATCAATAGTGCTTTGAAAATATCTGAATCCAAACTGTATGTAAGAAATCCAGTTTCTATTTGCTCTTGAAGAAATAAGAAAATATGTGATTCTTGAACGCGAGCAGCAACAGGTGTAAGAGATATTGGTCTAAAATCAGCTTTTGATGGATTTTGAACTTTGAGAATAGGAGTTATATATGTTGTTTTCCAATCATTTGGGAATGAACCTTCCTCTAATGACCTGTTTAAAAGTTTGGTCAATGATGGGGTGATGTAAGCTGCAACCGGTTTTACCATTTTATGATAAATTTTATTTGGTCCAGGAAACAAATTAAGCTTTTATTTTTCCATTGCCGCCAAAATAACTTCTTTAGTACAGCGCGATTCGTATGGAAATGGTTAACAGTAAAGTTTGGTTTGTCTATATCTTTTTTATTCCAAATTGAAAAGAAATGGTTCGCATTACACTCGGCTTTAGCAAAATTGATTACTGCGTAAGTGCCATCATCTTTTTTAAGGGATAAAAGTAATTCATCTTTCTCGTTTTTTCTCTTTTAATTCGCTTTATCATTTTCCAAAAGGCAGCCGGTGTACTAATATTTTTAAAAAAAAGTCAAAATTGCATCACATTTAGCTTTTGCTGCACAAATCAGCCGCGGCACGATATTTTACCCAGTTTATGTAAGCTTTATTTTTATTTCAAATTAATTTTTGTAAACTTGTTATGAAACCAAAAAGTTTGAGGTCTTGTTTAAATAGTTTTTGCAGGGATATGGCAGTCGAAAATTTCCAAAAATTCTTGGTCCAAGATTTTTCTGCAAGATCAGCAGTTAGCGCCTGTTCAACAATTTCGTTAAAATTTGTGTTTTGAAAATTCAAAAAATGATCCCAATTAGCTCTGGACCACAAACAAATTAAAACAAGTCTTGATTCTTGAACAGGCGAAGAATCATTTAGTACCGCACAAATTAAGCAGTGTCTTTTTTTCAAGCGAATATAAACGGCCAACTTCCTTAATTAGCTGACGATTTCCGACAAAAATAACGTCAAGTGATGTAGCACTTTGTGGAATTATTGGTCGACAATGGGTGGAAAAATCAACCAATTGATGTAAATGGTAGTTTTCAAGGATAATTTTTAGTGGCGCATAAGTCGCATAAGGGAGCCGCTAAATATGAAATACTTTTTACAGAAAATTTAAGGACCAAACGCACATTAAAAAATTAATAAAAAAAGTAAGAATTACAAAGTTTGAGTTTGAGCAGAAATCCCAATGCCCCATTTAAAATAAAATGGCAAATAGTGTTCATATCATCTCACACAATATTAGGATTCAAAACTACTAAGGGCAAAAATATATAATAAAGGAAAAATGAGACACTTAGAACAAACTGCTTGTAAAAAAAGGTTAAATTTTGGTCCCATTTAAATTTTGGTCCCATTTAAATTTTGGTCCCATTTAAATTTTGGTCCCATTTAAATGGGACCCCATTTAAATAGGTCCCATTTAAATGGGACTTATTTAAATGGGATCCCGTTTAAACGGGATCTCATTTAAATGGGATCCCACTTAAATAGGTCTCATTTAAATGGGATCCCATTTAAATGGGATCCCATTTAATTAGGTCCCATTTAAATGAGATCCCATTTAAATAAGTCCCATTTAAATGGGACCTATTTAAATGGGATCCCATTTAAATGGGATCCCATTTAAATGGGATCCCATTTAAATGGGATTTATTTAAATGGGATCCCATTTAAATGGGATCCCATTTAAATGGGACCAAAATCCATGGTCCCATTTAAATGGGACCAGGTCCCATTTAAATGGGACCGTTTTTTACAAGCAAGTTGTTCTAAGTGTTTTATTTTTCCTTTATTATATATTTTTGCTAAGGGCGAGTGCAGCATGATGTTACAAGGACAACCTTGTTATAGATTTAACCCGTTCCCGTAATGGTCTTTACCACCAATACAACCGTGAGACCTTCATAGGACAAAGGTGAAACCTTCGTCTCATGGTGGTGGTATATTTGTATGACAAATGTCGTACGTAAATCTTACCGGGGTAAGCTTTTCGCATGGCCTAAGTTTTACTTCCGTCATAAATAATTTTTTGTGCGCGAATAGTGACCAGTGAGCGAGCAAATTGAAATGGTTAAAGCTGTACGGTAGCAATATGGAAATTTTCGCAACATGAAATATCCTACTTAATACACTGTATCTGTTGCAAAAATCTGCATATTGTCACCCTACCGCTCTAACCATTTCAATTTACTCGCTCACTGGGCACTATTCGCGCAAAAAATTATGTGTGACATTAGGTATGACGGAAGTATGACATAGGTCGCACGAACGTTTCACGGTTGTAACCCAGGAAAAGGCAATTAGAGGGAACGGGTTAAGGAAAGGGCATGTTATGATTATTACGACTATCGAAACTACTAAAATTGGTCTGGATTGATTGTCTGTCTTGAGCACTTTGATTGAGTGATTGTCTTGGTCATCTTGATTGATTGTTTGTTTTTCCAATTTTATTCTTTAAACCATTCCGATTTCCTGCACTTACCTTTGCATCTAGGGATCAACCGGGGCAGAATTATTGCTGGTGCCAGGGCCGGGGCCGGGGCCGTGGTAGAAAAATTTTTATTTGCCAAGGTCGGGGCCGAGACCGGGGCTGGGGTAGAAAATTTTGCCCTAGCGGAGGCCGGGGCAGGCAAAAACTTTAGCAGAATTTGTAATTTTGGTCGTTTTTTTTCTAATTTTTTACTGTAAGTTATTTGTTTTAGATAACTAATAGTCACATTATTAGAATTTAAGCACTTTTGTAAGTCGAAAAACTTATTTTTTTAATACACAAAGTTTTTTCAAGCAGAACAAAAAAATTATTTGAATATTTTAATTCTTTTAAATCTAAATTATTATTATATTTAGTATAAACTATGGTTGTAAAAAGTAATGATTTTTGATTATTTTTAGAAAAAGTAAAAAGTAGTTTTAAAAAAATTTAATTCAAGTAAAGTAAGAGTAAGAGTAATTTGTGATGTTTTAATTTAAGTAACGGTCGAAATTTTATTTAAGTAAAAATAAAAACAAAATTATAATAAAAGCGATTTTGCAGCGGAGCAAAACGTTGATTTTTGAAGCTCCAAAGCTCCGTTCCAAATCGTTTTGCTAATTTTCATTTTAATTTTTTAGTCTAAGTAAAATGGTATTTAACGTGTTAGCGGCTTAAAAAACTTTCTTCTGATACTCATTTTACAACAAGCCCATAGGAAATCTATCTGTTGAAATTACTTAAATTTTGCTTAAAATAATTTAAGTATTTGTGGAAAAATCGAAGTAAGAGTAAAAGTAAAGGTAGTTGAAATTTAATCCTTTGGTGTTTATTCCGCTGCAAATCCGCAGAAAGGATTTGACGCCACTGCTGCTCAATGTTAAACTTAGTCAACGATCGCCGAGAGCCACAGTGTTTCACACACTGCGGGTACTGGCGCAATATGTCTTTTGCAGATTTGCAGCGGTTTTTTGGACAAAAAAAATCTCAAAGGGTTAAAAGTCGAGTGAAAGAAAAAGTAATACTTTTCGTTACTTTTATTTGTTTATAGGCAAATAAAATCTAGCTGACCGCGAAAATCGCAGTATTGAATCGACTATTTAACAACAAAGCCATTCAAAAATTTTAACAAAATCGGTTTAATAATAAAGATCAAAACCCGTATTTTAATAATTATTTATCAATTTACTTAATTTAAAACCCAAATGCAAATTTTTAAAGGGCTAAAGATGGTTAATTTTAGTATAATTCGTAAAAAGGTGGAATTAAAAAAAAATTCTGCGTTCTTATTTGTTTAAAAATTCAACCATAAGTAAAAGTAAATGTAACTTTTTACAACAGTAGTATACGCTTTACGTAAGTATTAAATATATTTAAGTTTAAAGCAATGTTATACTTAATCCCACTAACCATTCTTGTAACTTTTAAAGCATGCTCTACAAATAGAGCAGAAGTTAAAGTATTTTTATAGGGGGAGTATGTTTTGATTAAAAAACCAAAACGTGTTAAAGGAACCAAAATCAAAATTGGATAAAATATATATAAAAAATATAAAAAATTATGTGACAATAAAAATTTATTTTACAATGGCAAAATTCTTTATATTACAATAAATTGAATCTGTTGATAATTGTAGAAATGTATCTCTAAATCTAAAAAACGCTAGTCTTCAAAAATTTTATTTAAAAAAACATTTTTTTAGAACTTCAGTTACATGCCTCTATTCAACATTTTTTGGTCTATACATACAGGATGGGTTAAAACGCACCTTTTAAATTTATATTGTTAGAACATTTTTAAAGCTTCATTACCACTTTTTTTAATTAAAAAATACTTTTCAAATTGTAAAAGGTAAAATAATTAAATTATTGCGAGTACAAGCGACTATGTTCGTTTTCTAGCTTGTTTTAATTTGTTAGTTTTAGTCATTTTAACGCTAACATATTTTTTAGCCAAAAATCATAAACTCAATGTCACGTGAACTAATTCAATGAAATTGTTTTTGTAATTTTGCACTACTTTTTGTAATTTCTCGAAATTTATCAAAAACATATGACCCAGGAAAGTTTCCTATTATACATAAGTTTTTGAATAAAATGCAAGAAAAAACGCAACATTTCTAACGGACGACACTTTCTGTGCATATACCACTGATGTCTTACGCAGAGATTTTTCTTGCTGTCAATAACCGTTTTTTTTTGTGAAGTGCGTTTCACGCAAAAGCGGAAAAAAAGTTCCTATATGCAGTGCAAAATACTAACACTGTGTTAAAAATTGCGTTAAAATTAATTTTAAAAAAACAACAGTGCGCCTATGAAATAGAAGAAAATGGCGGGTTTTTAGTATTAAAGTCGCAAAAATTCGAATTTTCTGCAAGTTTTTTGTTTAAAAATTAGGTTTTCACAATTTTTGGATTATATATGCTCACTTTTAATAAAAATATAATTATAAAAACATTAAACTAAATTAGCTAAATTTTTTTAAATAAAAGCTCAAAGATAATTTTTACTGGAATTTCTATTTAAATACCTAGCACTTTTACTGGTATTCATAAAATTTTAAACCGGTTTTATACGAACTGGGTCCGTAACTTTTGGCAAGAAAACTCAGGCAGGACCGGGTGTTACACTTCTTAGACTGTGTCCAGTATTTAATATAGTTAATTTTCGACACGACACTGATTTTTTAAGCAAATTTTATTCGAAAACTTTTTACAAAGTTAAATACAAACAGTTCATACTAATTTATTGTTTAAAAAATTCAAGTTTGGTGTCTTTTGGGCTTTATAAAAGTATTAAACTCGCTAAAAAATAGATTGACTCCGCAGGGTTTCTTCCCAAAACAAGCGGACGCAGTCCGAATAGACCCTACAGAAATTTTATGAATACCAGTAAAGTTTCAGCAAAAAATTTAAAAATGCTAAAATAAAAGTGTTTTAACATCAATAAATTTTAAAACAGTTTCAATAACACTTAAAAATAAAAGTAAGAATATAATATAATCCAAACAAATGCCCAATTGTACGATAAACTTTCATAGAAAAACTCACACATGAGCGAATTTAATAGGAATTATTATTCATTTCTGCTAAAACTTTGTACGCGGCGATTTTGAAAACATGTCAGAAAAACGAATTTGGTGCACACCATATCTCTGGGCGAGAAAATTTTTCTTGTGTGCACAGAAAAAAGCTTGCGCCGAAAAGTAAGATGTGCATCATTTTTCTCTTAAATTTAATAAAAAAATTTACTGTGCACATAGCCGAAAATTCTCTTGGCTTATATATTTTTGATATAAACAATGATATTATAATAACTCTAATATTTATTGTATACGTCTCATGAATGGACTTCTATAATAAAATTTTATCGATTTATCACTGTCTAAAATTTTAAAAAAATGTATTCTTAGGGGTCCTTATCCCGGTTTGCCTCTGTTGATTTGACAGCTAAATTCCCGTGGCCAGGGCCGGGGTAGGGAAAATTGCGTTTGCCGGGGCAGGCGCCGGGGATCGGGGTTGAAAAAAAGTTCCGGGGCAAGCCAAGGGCCGGGGCCCCGATCGACCTCTATTTGCATCAGTAGTTACAAAAGTTCTCACACCCTTTTTCTTGCACCCATCCTTAGTCCACCCTTAAGCGTAACATTTTTCCTCCATGTAATATACACCTTCTAAATGACGGAATATCATTTATAATTTTAATTGTGTTTTACAAGTAAAAAGAATATATTCCATGTCAAAAATTGCATTAGGGAGGAAATATCCAGTTAACTCCCATAGTACTAAGGGAGCCATTGATACTTTTACAATACATAATATTTATTTCAACTGTTATTAAGCTAAATTTATATATTTTTAGATCATATATTGTTATTATTATTATATTGTTAGAATTCGCCAGGAGGTGCTTATTTCCCGGTATTACAAAGTATTAGTTTTGAGAAAATCCTTAAACGACTTTTTTATGCTTTGCTTATAAGACATTTGCCTGGTGAAACTAATTAAATTTCGAGACACTGTATGGAGGTTTTACCATTTAACACTAGGGCGCTATTTTATAAAAGTTAGGAATATGCCCTTTCTTTGTAAAAGTCAATACTTTTTTTGTAAAAACTTATTAAAAATGACAATGCAATAGACTTTTGGAATAAAAGAATCTACAAAAAAGTTATCTCTCTACGAATCAACAATGCTGCATAATGTTAATATGGTGTAAAATTTTATTAATGTCTTAAGTTAAAATTATTAAATTAACAAAAAAATAACATTACCTTTTCTAAAACTATAAACCTGTTAGTATATATATTTATATAATTCACACATATTATTTATTTATTTATTTATTTATTTAATAATAGTCGTACAGATTACTATTAAGTAACAGTTATGTACAACGTTGCTATTTCAATTGCAATATAGTGCATGGTTATTAATAAACACCAGGACGAACAATAATAATCATGTTATATATAATAAAAATAATAATATATAATAAAAATTTTAAAAATGCATTGATGTTTTGTTTAGACTGATCAACATGTGAATAAAGTTAACTGTGATGACCTCAATGTACCCCGTCTGGCTGATGGTTCGCTTATAAGTGATCAAAATATATCAATTGTACTTAGGCTTCAAAACACATTTGAAACTTCGTTTGCTGAAGAATTTGCTAATATGATTGCTCAAACGGCTAATATAAATAGGTTAACTATAGAAGCTACTGGTTTTCCCACAGCAGAACGAAAAAAGAGCTCTCTTTCAAATTTAAAAACGTTTTTAAAGATTATGGGAAAAAACGTAGAAGATCTGATTCTTGAAATTTATAATAGACATTATAAAGTAAAATCGTTGGAAGAATTGGAGATTTACAAAAATATTCCTAATTTAAAAGGATTTGCAATTAAATTCACAAGATATCTTAACGATTTTCCTCTTCTTACAACTAAACCACAAAACATTAAACATATGACTTTTTATAGGACACGATTTTATTATTTTCCCGATTGGATGAATGAAATGATTAACATAATTTCTTTTGCTTTTAGCTGGAATGATTTTCATTTAAGAAAGTTTAACAACACAGATAACTGGCCCAGTTTAGAGTTTTTTTTATTACATGAATCTTATACTTTAACCAAAATTCCAGCTAACTTTTTGCGAGCAAGCACAAAATTAAGATACTTAAACCTTAGAGGAAACAATATTGAAGAAATAGATGAAGAAGCATTCAGTCACATGCCAAAGATTGAGTTTTTAAGTTTAAAGTGCAACAGACTTAGCAACATAAAACCAAAAATTATTAATCAATTTACAAATCTTAGGTATCTAGATTTAAGACAAGCTATAGTAAGGAACCGTAGTTATCACGGGTATAGATCGGGGTTTTTGTATGTAAGTTTAACATTTTCCTCTTATATTTGCAAAAGATCTAGAGCTAAAACTTATCCATATATTAAAAATTTTACAAAACTTATCTTTAAAAATTCTAAAAATTTAGAGAATTTGTACCTTGGAGATAGTCCTGATGCCTATATTGAACCATTTACTTTTGATAAAATCACTCATCTAAGAGAGTTTGCATTTTTTAACATGGGCATAAAATCTTTGACGGAAATTGAATTTGTGACCAAAAACTGTAATTTAAAAAGATTGGGTTTTGCATACAATTTACTGAGTAAATCGCAAAATCGTCTTGACGATGAGTGGCTTCCGCTCAGTTGGCCCTTAAATTTGCGCATGTTGGAAGAAATAAGCTTTGAAAAAATAGGGATAAAAAAATTATCTCCAAACTTGCTTTTAATGGCAAATGTCAACAATAGAGAATTAGTTCCGTCAAATATTGAAAGAACATTAGATATAGGACTAAATGTATTTGAAGATATATGTGAAAAGGCAATTTATTTTGCTATTGGGGGAAATACTCGTACTATTAATTACAGAAACAAAGAGTGTCAGCTTAGGTACCACGATTTTAAAGCCAACTACACTAGAAATTTAAAATTTCTTAAAGATCCAAACTCATTTAGATACTGTCCACTGGAAAGCAAAGGATCTAGGGTCGTAATGGTATACAAAAGTATGCTAGGCACTTTAAACTTATTCTTGGCAAAAAAAATTTTTTGTACATTTTTTTAAATGTGTTTTGTCTAATAAAAACAAAGATATATAATAAAGGAAAAATTAGGCCTATATGAAAAAGCCTAATGAGACACGTGAGGCCGATTCACATTCTCCAAATGAAGATAGGAGATAGGAGACAGGAGATAGTGTGTTCACACTGCTATATCCTATCTTAATTTGGAGATAGGATTTGCTATCTCCAAATAGATTTGATATATATATATATATATATATATATATATATATATATATATATATATATATATATATATATATATATATATATATATATATATATATATATATATATATATATATATATATATATATATGATATATATATTTGATAGGATTTGATATATTTGAAGTAATTTGCTATATTTGACCAAAATTTCATTAAAAAAAAATGATCAAAAACAGTTTTTTAAACAAATCACATAACTAGAAATTTAAATTTTGTCTTTAGGCTTCATCAAATTTACAAAAAATATACAAATTACAAGAATACATAAAATTAATTAATTAAAAAAAGAAGAATGAGAAACGGAGAATAATTATACGGGATATGTATGGATCCTAACGACATGCATACGTATGCATGTTTTTTATGCATACGGTTGCATGTTTTTCGAAAAATATGCAACCGTATGCATGTCATTTTATAAATTGGCAAACGGTTGCATGGAAAACCATGCAACCATATGCAAAATATGCATACGTATGCATAATTTTTTAAAATCACATGCAAACGGTTGCATGTAAATTTAAAACACACGCAACCGTTTGCAAGTGTTTTTCAAAACACATGCAACCATGTGCATGTGTTTTTAAATTACATGCAACCGTTTGCATGTGTTTTTGAAACACATGCAAATGGTTGCAAGTATTTTAAAAACACATGCGTACGTATGCATAATGTTAAAAATCACATGCAACCGTTTGCATGTAATTTTAAAACACATGCAAACGGTTGCATGTAATTTAAAAAACATGCAAACGGTTGCATGTAATTTAAAAACACATTCAAACGGTTGCATGCAAACTTGTGATTGCAAAATGGTTGCATGTGATTTTAAAAATCATGCATACAGTATGCATGTGTTTTTAAAACACATGCAACCGTTTGCATGTGTTTCAAAAACACATGCAAACGGTTGCATGTGTTTTAAAATTAAAAAAAAAAATCCGTAAGAAATTTTTTTATTAAAAAATAACAATCTCTGTAAAAACACTTTGCAATTAATCTTTGGCCGTCAAAAGTGGTCATAACTTTAAAAACCAATATATCAATTTGTTTGTATTTTAGTGAAAAATACAATGATGTTTTTAGATTTTTAATTTTCTTATTTGTTTATCAGATAATTAACAATATAACAAAACACCAATAAAAAGCACAAAATATATTATTTTGCAACAAGCACAAAAGTGATATTTTAAATAATTCGTAGGAAAATAAATATAAATACATACAAATATATCAAAATAGGTCGACAATTCATTAAACTAACAATTTTTTAAAACAACAGCCAGAATTAAACGTTTTTTTTATATTTTCGTTAGAAAAGGAAAAATAATGCCATAAAAAGATGTAAGTAAATTTGTTTTATTCGTATTTTAATGTTCAATAGTTAATAATTTAAAAAAGTTCAATAAATAATGAAATTACAAACAATATCACGAAATAGTATTAAAACTAACATTTTAAAATAGATACAAAATCAATAAATTAGGAAGAAAGAGGCAAAAATAGTACTTTTTCGAAAGGGGACTCAAACTCCAGGGCTAGCAAAATACAATTATCTTGCCCTAACCGCTGGACTACTATGACATTGTTGGTCTTATAAAATTCTAAAAACCTTATAATAAACTGTGCTTTCTCTCGAAACAAAAATTCAAGAAAAAGTTCTAAAAACCTTTTGCAATGTGCTTTTTTTTGTATTTTAATGAAAAATACAATGGTGTTTATAGATTTTTAATTTTTTTTATTTGTGTACCTGATAATTAATTCTTGCTATTACAAAACGAAAATAAAAATCACAAAATATGTATAATATTGATACTAATACCAAAAATATATAATAAAGGAAAAATGAGACACTTAGAACAAACTGCTTGTAAAAAACGGTCCCATTTAAATGGGACCTGGTCCCATTTAAATGGGACCTTTGGATTTTGGTCCCATTTAAATGGGATCCCATTTAAATAAGTCCCATTTAAATGGGATCCCATTTAAATAGGTCCCATTTAAATGGGACTTATTTAAATGGGATCCCATTTAAATGGGACCTAATTAAATGGGATCCCATTTAAATGGGACCTATTTATATGGGATCCCATTTAAATGGGATCCCATTTAAATAAGTCCCATTTATATGGGACATATTTAAACGGGATCCCATTTAAATGGGACCAAAATCGAAAAGTCCCATTTAAATGGGACCAGGTCCCATTTAAATGGGCCCTTTTATACAAGCAGTTTGTTCTAAGTGTCTTATTTTTCTTTTATTATATATTTTTACTAATACAAATTCAAATATAATTTTTTTATAGCTATAACACTGTTTTTTAAAAATATATAAAAATGATAAAAATTGTTCGCCGTTTCTAATATTACAGCGATAAAAACGGAAGGTGCTTAAAATTTTTGTTTTTTAAACGAGTTAATTTTTTTTCTTTATGTTTTTTTAAGGAAGCTGTTTAAAAAAGTTGTTAAGAGTGCTTTATTAGATCTTTTTTTATGAGAAAAAAGTAAAAACAGTGGACTGTTTTCTGCCCGCTCGACAATTTTTTGGTGTTAAATGTTTCACCAAATGTTAAACCCAAATTTTTATACTCATTGAGACTTCTTTTAAGTACAGAATCGCCGAATACATCATTTTTAAAAGTTAATATATATCTCGTGAACCATTAATCATATTTTGACGAAACAAAATGTGTGGTCTATTAGGAGCAGGGGTAAGGTTTTCACAAAAAAAAAAACACTTATCAAAATCACGAGTAGCTAACAAAAAACAGATCATTTTAATAAAATTTTATTTTATATTAATTTATTGTTTTAACAAAATTTTACTTCCCCTGCAAGTGTGAGTTAAATTTAAACCGTTCCTTTCCTCGGAAAAAAATATACAAACGACAAGTAATGACGAAGTATCATAAAATAAATCATTAAAATCGTACGCTTTTTTTGTCTCTTTCTTCTTAATTTTATTGATTTTGTACCTATTTTTAAGTTTTTATTCTAGAATTATTTTGTGAATTTTTAATTTTAATTCTTAATATTTTGCGATAATTATTGAAGATTAAATGCAAATAGAAAAAAACACTTACATATTCTTATGCCATTATTGCTGTAACGAAATTTGTAAAACAAAAATAAGAATGCTTTTATTTCTACCTTTTATTTTACAACAATTTCAGTTTAATGAATTGTCGACCTATTTTGATATATTTGTATGTATTTATATTTATTTTCCAACGAATTATTTAAAATATCACTTTTATGCTTGTTTCAAAATAATATATTTTGTGCTTTTTATTGGTGTTTTGTTATATTGTTAATTATCTGGTAAACAAACAAGAAAATTAAAAATCTAAATTTTCTGCATATGGTTGCATGTTTTTCGAAAAATATGCAACCGTATGCATGTGATTTTATAAATTGGCAAACGGTTGCATGGAAAACCATGCAGCCGAATGCAAATATGTATACGTATGCATATTTTGCTTATTTTTTTAAAAATATGCTTATTTTTTTAATATCACATGCAAACGGTTGCGTGTAATTTCAAAATATATGCAACCGTTTGCATGTGTTTTTCAAAACACATGCCACCGTTTGAATGTGTTTTTAAATTACATGCAACCGTTTGCATGTGTTTTTGAATTACATGCAACCGTTTGCATGTGTTTTACAATTACATGCAATCGTTTGCATGTGTTTTTGAAACACATGCAAATGGTTGCAAGTATTTTAAAAACACATGCGTACGTATGCATAATGTTCGAAATCACATGAAACCGTTTGCATGTAATTTTAAAACACATGCAAACGGTTGCATGTAATTTAAAAAAAATGCAAACAGTTGCATGTAATTTAAAAACACATTCAAACGGTTGCATGTGTTTTGAAAAACACATGCAAACGGTTGCATGTGTTTTGAAATTACACGCAATCGTTTGCATGTGATTTTAAAAAATTATGCATACGTTTGCATATTTTGCATACGGTTGCATGGTTTTCAATGCATCCATTTGCCAATTTATAAAATCACATGCGTACAGTTGCATATTTTTCGAAAAACATGCAACCGTATGCATAAAAAATCATGCACACGTATGCATGTCGTTAGGATCTATTAATTAATCCCGTATCACACATATCCCGTATAATTATTCTCCGTTTCTCATTCTTCTTTTTTTTAATTAATTAATTTCATGTATTCTTGCAAATTATTGTTTAATTTAATAAACTCAATAAATCATTAATTTTAATATTAAAAAAGCGCGTTTAAAATATTAAATTATTACAATATTTTAAATTTTGTTTTTAAAAACTCAATTTTTTAATTTGATTGGACGCAGCTCAAACACTTTTAATTGAAGGACTTTATATTTAACACGACTGGTGCCAATTTTTGCGTGTTTAGACATTTTGGATGCATTATTATTGTAGTAATGTTTTTTAGATTAAATGAAAATGACAAAAATATTTGTGAATACAATGAACATTGATAAAAAAATTGTAAAATTAGTTTAAAACCGCATTTGTATAAACCGAAAAGAGCATTCTAAAAAGATTTGGTTTGAAAACTGATAGGAGTGAGTAAATAGCAAACGAACTCAACATCCGAAATTCCCTATCCCAATCTCCATTTTGATTGATTGATTGATTTTTTATTGCAGATGTCTAAACAAATATTAATACAATGCACAAACACTATAACGTACAATTACAAATATATAGTCATAAAAACATTAAAAACAAGCTATGTTAATAAAATTAAAAAAAAATATGATTGTTTAGGTTATTTTTAAAATATAGTTGCTAGATTGGTAGGAAGCTTTTTAATAAATATTTTGATTGATGGGGAGTTAATAACCTCTTTGCTTAATGAATTCCAGTTTTTAAACACCATTACGGCAAAAAATGTTGTCTTGCATTTGTTCCTGGATTTTCAATACAAAGTTTTAAACCATTTGAGCGCGTTTTGAAACTTTCCGTTAAAATAAACATTTCATTTTTATGTTTATTAAGAATTTTAAAACAATAAATTAGGTCATTTTTTATCTTTCGGCTTTCAAACTTTTTAAGTTCCAAATTGTTTAAGCGATCAATATACTCAGTTTTCTAACTGCCACGCGCATAGGTTCTTCGGCTGAAGCTCCGTTGGATTTGTTCAACCAGTAAAATATCTTTTTGTATTGGGGTGACCAAACACAAGTATTGTACTCAACAAGGATTCTAACGAAAGGTTTATAAGCTTGAATGAGTATTTTAGAATTTTTGTGTTTTAAATATAAACAACAAAATTAAAGTTTGTTTATGTGCTTTTTAGCGATTTCTAAACAATTTTGATATGGTTTTAAATTGTTGTTTATAATAACACCCAGATCTTTAACAAAAGAAGCTTTTTAGTGCATTGTTACCTAAATAAAAGTCACGGGTTTGCTTATTGTGACCAAATTTTATTACGCAACATTTATTAAAAGCAATGCCAAGTTGCCATCTGATAGACCACTTATAGAAATTATCTAAATACTCCCAAAATTTAGAGCTACTATCAGATGGATTTTGAATAGAGTATAGTTTGGTGTCATCAGCATACATTTTTACAATAAATTTTTGATTAAGAAACTCAGGCAAATCATTTATAAAAATAAAAAGGCCCAAGTACACTGCCTTGGAGAACCACGGATTTTACAGAAATATAGTTTGGGTAACAATCATAAATTAAAACTCGCTGAAATCTACCAGTTAAATAATTGGATATCAATCCCAGAAGCTCATATTTTATTTCGTAAGCTTTGTCATATCTACTTCGTTAGTTTTAAAAGTAGCTTTTCATGCGAGACCTTATGAAAGGCCTTCTGATATTCGATATACAGCATCAATTTTTTTCCTATCGCGCAAGGCATTCATTTAAAATCATTTAGAGGTTTAAGAAGCTGTAAACAAGTAGATTCACAATTTGGTGTGAACCGGTCGCACTATCTCCTGTCTGATATCTCCTATCTATTGACTCCTATCTCTATCTCTAATCTCCTATCTCCTATTGCAAGTCCAGTGTGAATCAGGCTTTAGAACTAGTGTTGTAAAATATTACTCTTATTTTTACTTAAACTAATTAAAGTAATGGATTTTAGTAAATTTTATTCTTACTCGACTTTCAAAATGCTATTTACTTTTACTCTTACTGGGATTTTCTGCTTATGATGAGTCAGACAGAGTCTCATCAGCCTCTGTTTCTGTAATACAAATAAAGTAATAATTATAATTAAGCAAAACATCATGGAGCTCTGAGGTTTGATTAAAAAAGAATGCAAATAATAGTGTTAGTTACTCTATTCGGGAAAATGACAATCAAAGTTATTGTTTTGCTAAATTTGAAAAGAAGGAGGAATCTGGTAAATGGGTTAACTAATTTAAAACACTAAATGTAGAGAAAATTAATAATGCCAAAATTCAGCTTAGTAATTATTATCTGAAACGTGTTTACATAAACGTTAGGAGCATTTATTGCTTTAGAAATCGTAATTTATTTGATAACTTACCAGCCCTAAATTCCCATGATCTAGTATTTTTTACTGAAACTTGGTTAAAACCTGAAATAATTAATGCCATGATTAATTCTAATGGTACATATTCTGTGTTTCGTAGGGATAGACCTAAACATATAGGGACGGTGTTGCTATTTCTGTGAAACAGTCTATTAAAGCTCATTTAGTAACTGAATTGTTCTAGCTCATTTTCTGAACTAGAACTTATTGCAATTGACATTCTAGGAAACTACCTTCAACATTGATTTGTTTTGTCAACCTCCAAGTGCTACTTTTAAATACACAGAAATTTTTTGCGAGGCACTGCGTTTTTTAACGGACAGTACTAAACACCCTGTCACTCTTTGCGGTGATTTTACTGTTACAGAACATTTTTGAATAATAGATTGTCTCATTTGTGAGTAAAAATTTTTTGGTTGATATTATTATGGAAAAGTCGTTTAAACAACAAATTAGCAAGCTTACCAGAGGCATTAATTTACACTAATTTTTTTGTAAGGTTGATGAGTATATCTGTGGCGTGTCCGTTGACAAACCTATTTGTAGTAGAGATCATTTAAGCGTATAGTTTTTATGAAAAGGATCAAATTCATTAACAAAAACTTCTATTAAACTTGCCAATTACAAAAAGCAAATTGGTTTGCACTGAGTAAGTATATTAACAATTTTAATTTTGATGCTTTATTTCAACGTAGCTTATCATCAAAAACCCATTAGAAGATCATTAAATCTGTTACAAATGGCGTCATTCTTAGATTTGTTCCAATAAAAAATTACTAAAACTAAGAAAACTAAATATCCTGACTAGTGTTGTTACAGTATTACTGGTACTGGTACTCGAACCTTTCCAGTATCACTCATTTTAGTTTCAGTAATATACTGATACTGTACTGCATTAAAAAATTCAAAAAACAAAAATACTTGTACTGTACTGTATTAAAATTTCGGTTTGAAAAAATACTAATACTGGTACTGGAAAAAAAACAGGAAGTTAGAAAATGCTGGTACTCGAACGAATTTTGGCTTAGTTCCAGTACCAGTACCAGTATTGATAAGCAGGTTTAACGCAAAAAATCTTAACTGGTGTTTCTCAGCGCAGGCGTAATGGGTGCAGTGAAAGCTCGTATTATTATTGTAAAGCAGTGGTGGGTCGTTCAAAACAGATAAGGGATCCCTTCGGGGCCACTTTAACTTTTTTTGTTGTTCAAAAACTCGCTAAGATATGTATCTCAAGTTACGTTGTTCAAAGATGAAGTATGTACCTTAAATCCTTAGATAAGCTGAAAATTTAAGTCGACTATTGGAGGTAGCTTATCTTTTTAAATTTAATTCAATTTAAATTTCAATTTTTTTGCTAAAAACTTTTAAAATAAGCTATTTATATCATATATTGAATATGATAAAAAATAAAAATAAAAAACTTTTAAAAAAGCTCTATTAACCTAAATATTCTATTCTTAAGCATTTTATGCATTTTTCCTTCAAAAACTGCTTGTAAATCACTAATGTTTTGTGTAATCAGATGCAGATCACAAAATCGATTTGTGATCTGACTAATTTGATCATGATGTATATGCAAATTTTATTTAAAACAATTATAACTTGGTTGAATAAAATCTATATGACTTGAAATTCAGAACATAGATACAACTGACAATGGAGAATTGATTGATAATCACGATTTAGTGATCTGACAAATTGTGCGGCCGATCATAAAGTATGTAAAGTGTATTTTAAACAATTATAACTCGGCCGAAATAAAATCTATATGACTTGAAATTCGGAACATAGATACAACTGACAACGGAGAATCGATTGATAATCACAATTTTGTGATTTAACAAATTGAGAGGTCGATCATGATGTATACTCAAATTTAATTTAAAACATTTATAACTCAACCAAAAAAAATTTATATGACTTGAAATTCAGAACATATATAGATAGAACTTGTAACGGAGAATCAATTGGTAGCGATGTTTTTTTGATTTTACATTTGTGCGATTGAGGCACATGGAATTTACAGTTAGCAAGCTTATACCGTGAAGCACAGCCACGAATAGGGATCGACCGGGGCCCCGGCCCCGGCCCCGGCTTGCCCCGGCACTTTTTTTCCACCCCGGCCCCGGCCCCGGCAAACGCAATTCTCTCTACCCCGGCCCCGGCCCCGGCCCCGGCAATTTAGGTGTCAAATGAGCCGGGGCAAACCGGGGTAAGAACCCCTAAGAATGCAAATTTTAAAGCGCTTCTAAACATTTTTGACAGTGAAATATTATATAAGATTTTATCTACAGAGCTAATTTAATTGTTTTAATATTAGGATTTTCATTGTTTATTATGTTATATTAAGATTTTCTAAAGCCTCTTTATTTTATTAAGATTCCTTATTTTAATCACGAATCCTAGTAAGTTTGTATAAGTTTGTATAGACCTCTAGTAAGTTTGTATAAGAGACGTCAACGGATCAATTAAAATTGTGCGGTTATAAAATTTTAAATAAACGAATTGGAACGCATAATTTTTTTTAATTCCTGCTTTTCAAAAAATATACATAAATTAGTCAACTTTCACGCTTTAAAAAATTGTATTTTTGTTCCAAATTGTGTAATTTGATAAATAATTGTTAAAAGGTATTTAATCTTAAATATAAAACCGTTTTTACTGAAATTTTCAAATGCTTTTAATGTTAAATAGTCGATTCAATACTGCAAGTCATCGAGGTCAGCTAGGTTTTATTTGCCTCCATAATCACAAGACGTATTTTGCATATATTGGAGTTATTTTAATATCATTGCTAATATCAAAAATATATAAAACAAGAGAATTTTCGGCTAGACAGGGAATTTTTTACCTAAATTTTACAAGAAATGTTGCACTTGTGACTTTTCACGCGCAAGCTATTTTCTGTGCACTCAATGAAACTTTTCTCGCACAGCAATATTTCGTACACCAAAAAACTCGTTTTTTTTTAAGACTATTTTACTAAATTGCTTTGTGCAAAAAATTAACAGAAAATGATGATTAAATTCGATTATTTAAATTCGATCATGTGTGAGTTGATTAGAACGGTTTATTGTACAATTGGACATAGGGTAGTGCATTTAATTTCGGCACTTTTTTGTTTTTCCGATGTAACTTTCCACTGTATGGCCCTAATTTTATGTTTGATAGCTCTTCTTTGAAGCTTTCACGATACTGCGTTGCGTCACAAAAGTTTCACTGTACGAAAGTAGTTTTTTCACTTAATTAAATCAGTTTTTAAAAAAAATAGAAAATTGCCGAAATTAAATGTGCATTGATTGTTTCTCAGTCAAAAAATCATCATTTTCAAAAATTTAAAAGCCTATCATTATCTCCAGACAGTTTTCTTTAATTTAAGCTTCTACTTTTTGGTTAACGTGTAACTGGCAAAAAGTTACAGCTAAAATGCCAAATGGTATCAAAATGAGCAAAATTTGGGGAAAAAGGGCATTTAATTTTGGCACCTTTTAAAAGGACCCTGTTAATCGAGTTTAAGTTGTCTTTTAACTATTTACAATTACAATTTAACACCCGACCACTTAATTCAACCCGTTTTTACCTACAGCAATATGTGTGCCGAAATTACACTATTTTATTTTATAACGATTGCTCACTACAGACGCAGCGTAGAACCACGGGGACTAAAAATTCACAAAATATACTAAATTTTATCAGGACAGTTTAATTTTTAAACCAATTTATTGCGTAATCATAAAATGCCCATGTTCTAAAAACGAGTATCAATTTTATTTTTTATAAATCACACAATTTCACATGAAAATATCATAACATAACAAATAAAAAGCTCACGACAGTCATCTACATATAATTAGGTCTCATTTGAGCTATCAAACGTCGTATTCCGTCCAGGATTACCAAAGATATAGTCCAAAATCAAAAATGCCCAATTTGGAAAAGTGCCGAAATTAAATGCACTTTTTAAATGCTATTTGCTTGGATTATATATTCTTGCGTTTATTTTTAGGTGAATATTGGAAATTGTTTTTAAATTTTGTTACGTTAAAAAAATTCAAGCTGATGTCTAGTCTTTATTTTAGAATTTTTAAGTTTATTGTAAATCTACACAATAGTATTCATAAAATTAAAAAAAAACCTGCGGAGTCAGTCAGTCCAGTTTTTTTGAACCCAATATTTTGTATCCAGCCAAAAGACACCAAACGTGAATTTTTAAAACAAAAAGTTAATAATGAACTGTTTATATTTAATTTAAAAAAAAGTTTTCGCATAATGCTAAATAAGAATAATACTAATTTTTAAATAAAATATTTTGCTTGAAACTAGCACTCTTGTGCGAGTTTAATACTAAACCCGCCATTTTCTGCTATTTTTGGGTACACCAACTTTTAACAGTGTTAGCGTTTTGCAGTGCATATTGCAACTTTGCTTCCACTTTTGCAAGTAAATGCGCTACACGAAAAAACAATTATTGACTGCAAAAAATCTCTTCGCAAGAAATCAGTAGTATAAGCACAGAAAGTCGCGAACTTTTAAAATGTTGCATTTTTTTCTTCCATAATTTTATTCAAAAACCTAGTGTATAATCAAAAATTTTTTTTAGGTTATATTATGTTTTTGATAAATCTCGAAAAATTATAAAAAGTAGTGCAAAATCACCAAAATAATTACATTGAAAAAGTTTACGTGAAGTTAATTTTATAATTTTTGGCTAAAATTAAATAATTTGATTAAAATCATTAAAACAATCAACTTGAAACAGCTAGAAAACGAGTAGTCTCATGTACTCGCAATATAATATTTTACTTTTTACAACTTAAAAAGAGTGTTTTTTTATTTACAAAAATTGACAATATTTTTAAAATGCTCTTATTTTTTAAAATAAAAAGGTGCGTTTTAACCCTTTTTATATGTTTAAACTAAAAAATGTTGAATAGTGGTGTGTAAATGAAATTCGAGTAAAAGTTCTTTTTTAAAATGACATTCAAGCAAGACTAGTAGGTATTCTTAACTTTTACGGTTAAATTTCGCTAATTTGGTACCAACATATTTAATTAAAAATATTTTAATATGAAGAGATGTTGTTATTGTGAAATATTTTTGTTACTTGTACCCAGTTTTGATTTTAGTTTCTTTACCACGTTTTGCTTTACTGATCAAAACATGCTCTTTGTAAGTATTTTAACTCTTCCTCTACATATTTGCAAAGCATTCTTTAAAAGTAACATAAATAGTTTGCTCTATTTGTAAAGCATTTTTTAAAAGTAACATAAATGGTTTGCGATTAAGTATAATATTGCTTTAAACAAGAATATACTGCTAATAATTACGTGAAAATGTACATATATTATGTAAATAAAATAATAATTTAGGTTTAGAAAACTTGAAATATGAAAATAAAAATTTTGTTCTGCTTAGAAAAAAAACTTTTGTGTAATAAAAAATATGTTTTTTTACTCACAAAGTACTTAAATTCTAAAATGTGACTATTCATTACATAAACCAAATAATTAACAGTAAAAATGTTGATTTTTATTTGAAAAAAATGACCAAAATTACAAATTCTGCTTAATTTTTCGCCTGCCCCGGCCCCGGCCCCGGCAAATCCAAATTTCTCTACCCCGGCCCCGGCCCCGGCATCAGCAAAAATTCTGCCCCGGTCGATCACTAGCCACGAACACAAGTGTTAAGTTTAGTGGTCTTTTAATGAACATATATACAATTGAAAATGGAGAAAAGGACAAAAAAGAAAAGGACAAAAAAAGTATGAATAAGTTGTCCTTTGGACTTTGTCCTTTGGAATGAACCAGCTTTTAGTTTTTCAATTTAAATCGGTTATGCCCATCAATATTGAAGGCATACATGTGAAATAAAACCACTATAAATAATAAATTAGACTTTTAATAATGTTTTAAACACATATTTAAAATTTAAAGGGATAAACTACCTCAAATTTAGTAATACTTATAAGTTGGAAATAAATTTTCTAGTGTTTGTAAGGCTGGTTCATGCTTATGTAAATACGTCCTTTGGACTTTGTCCAAAGGACGTTTTTACATAAGTATGAACCAGCCTTTAGTGTCTTAAATTAAAAATTTTCTTCCCCGAGGAGCATTTTGCCCCCGGACCCCTCTGACAAGGGGCTCTGCCCCTTGGCCCCGCTCGGGAGCTCTTGTCCCCCAGACACCCCATTTCTGAGGGGCTGCCTCCCCCATCTCCCTTCAGAGTTAGTATTACCTCCTCTGGACCGCCCCCTATAAACTGAAATCCTGGGAACGCAGCTGCACAATCCATAAAAGAGGACAAACCAATGAAAGCCTAATTTGGCAGTATTTTGTTGCTAACGAGAAGACCAACTAAGCTTCTTTCCAAATAAAGGGTTGTTCTAAGCCCAATGTGCACTCGATTTTTGCAACAAATATCAAAAAACATTTAAAATTTCATCACAAAGAACAGAAAAATAGTTTCTGATGTTGAATTTTGTTTTAACATAATTGCAATATAATATATGCAGAACATTTAAATCTAAGATGGGTAAGAAAAAATGTCCTATAAAACTGTCCTATAAAAAATAGTAAGTTCTATTTTCCCCACAAAACGTTTTGAGATGTTCCCCAGTCAATTTTGCTTGTTTTGATAATATATATATTTAGTTTTCTTATTTTTGATATCAATAATATTTTGCATTAAAAATAAAAAAACATCATTTAGAAAACTGAAACGAGGATTTAAATAACCTACTACCTGAATTGAGATAACCTATGCCAAATTAAAATTGCCAACTCTAAAAACCAAAATTTAAACTTTTTATTCAAAAAAATTAAATTTAGAAATAAGGCCCCAATTTTTTTAAATGATCTTTAGCCAGGATAATCTCCTGCAAAAAATTTTAAATGGATCTCTAAAAAATAAAATAGTTTAAATATTTAAAAAATAGAACAACAGTTGCGACCACAACATGGCTCTAATTGTTTTTAATTTTTTAAAAATAAAAACGTTAAAATGGTTTGTTGGGTTTTTGAATCTTTTTCTATAAGTCAAAAACCTAAGCTATTAAAAAATTTTCTCCAATAATTCATTGTAAAAAAACTATACATTTAAAACAATGAGTAATTTATTCATTATAAAATACTGGTACTGAAATTAATACTAGTACTAATTCCTACAATACTGGAATTAAATTTGTGTTTTTGAAAAAATATTGGTACTGTACACGAAATAAAATTTGAGGTAGGGATAGTACTGGTACTGCACTGAAACTAAAATGAGGACGGTATTTTTACTGGTATTTTACTGGAATATTTTTGGACAACCAGCATAGTACTGGTATTGGTACTGGAATAAAATCTGAGTACTGTAACAACACTAATCCTGACTATATTTAAAGAATTTTGATGAAAAAAAATGTGGAAAAATCGTTCAAACTAAATCAAATAAAAGAATATAATAAAATAAATAAATTATTTAGCTATGAAGTTACAAAATTTAATGAAAAAAAATGAAAACAAAATTCTAAGGGGAACAAATACAACCAAATTATTAAATATGTTAAAAATAAATGTGATCTAAATGACAAGATTTTCCATTGAAAAAAAAATATTTCATTGACTATAAATAAAAATAAACAATAAAATAACAATACATTAAAATAAAACTTTTGCTTAAATTTTTAATAAAGATAATAATTCTAACATTAAATTAGTTCTAAAAACCAATTCAAAAACAAAAAAATATCAAGTTCAATGAGAAAATACTTTTAAAAGTATTAAAAAAACAAAAACCAGTCTTTGAGTAAAACTCCTAATGTTTTACATCCACTTTTTTTAAAAACCTAGCTCATGTATTAGCAGCACCATTAGCCACCTTGTTTGAACTATCTTTTCGCACTCATAATTTACCCATAATATGGCTCATGACTGATATAATTCCAGTCTATAAAAAAGGCTGTACTACTGAAAGCAATAACTACCGACCCATATCTTTAACTTGCATAGCATGTAAGGTAAGGGAATCTTGTATATATGATCAATTATATGCATATTTAAAGTTAAAAAATCTTATTTGGATTATTTGGATTTCTAAACAACAATTTGGATTTCTTAAAAAATCCACATGTTCACAATTTTTAAAGTCTATGAATAATTAGGTTGCTGCTACTTACAATGGTTTTTTATTTATTGTTGTTTACATTGATTTTAGTAAGGCCTTTGACAGTGTTTCTCACCAAAAACTTACCTCTAAGCTTCAGTCATATGCCATTGAAGGTCATTCACTTTTTGGATCACTGCTTTTTTTATTTAACAGGGAACAAAAAATATTATTTGAAACCTTTTTTCTTCCTTCGGTCCACTACTATATTTATTGTGTATTATTGATTTACGTGGTCAGTTGTCAATTGCAATTCCTAGTAAAATGTCAATTGCAAACTATTTGCATATGACTATAAGATATTTTTAATTTGTAACAATAACCAAGACAATGCTCTAAAATGCAATTAATAGCTTGATAAATTGAAGCAATAAATGGCAATTGGGATTGCAACTGATAAATGTTGTGTCGCTTTTATGGGACATAATAATCCCAAACTACCTCTTTTTATGAATGGAAGTGCTTTAAGCATAGCTACTGAGGTTAAGCACCTAGAAATTTTTATATCTGATTCTTTAAAATTGTCATCCCATTGCTTCGACTTAAATATATAGTTAAAAAAGAATATGCAAAAAAAGCATAATAAACATGTTTTTAGATGTTGCCAAACTAAAAATCTAAATGCCTTAATATCTTCATACAAATCTTGCGCTAGGAGGCGTATACTTGAATATTGCTTACAGGTTTGGTCTCCTTATTCACTGAAAGACATTGACCTGCTGGAAAAGTTCAAAGTTTTTCACACGTAAGATGTGGTTTTTGTAGCTGTGCAAACTACTTAGAAAAACTTAAAACTTTTAAGTTTAAGCTTAATAATACGCTTTGATTTGCAATGTGTTTCAGTATTTTAAATAAATATATAGACTTTAAAGATTTTTTTGATTGGGGTAACTACATATCTTAACTTGACCATAATCTAAAATTAAACCTTCCCAAAGCTAAAAGTGACACTATATTTTATTCTTTTTCTTTCCGTTGTGCAACTTATTGAAATTGTTTACCGTGTGATGTTGTAAATTTAAAATCAATAAAAAAGTTTAAAAACTAAAATTAAAAAAAGTGATTTTAGTGGTTTCACTAAATTTAGACACATGAATTTGAAGCCTGTATAGGCTCTTTGGGTTCTTATATTTACATATTTATCAAATTTTGATTAAATTATAATGTTGAAAACTATTACATACTTAGATAAACGTGATATTTTGATCAAAATAATTATTATAAACCCAGTTAGTTACCAATCCTTTTTCTATTCAATTCATTGTGACTACATCTTAAATATCATTTGCATTTTGTGAAACCAATTAATGTATTTTTTTGCATTCACTTTTTTTATTAATATCAAAAATATACATTTATGTGAATAAAAATATTTGATTTGATTATTACAAATACAAGTAGCGCGTGTCAGCCCTACGGCTGACAAATAATTATATCTGTATTTTTCAGATTCATTTGCTAATTTTACGAAATTTAATTCTTATATGATAATTCCCTGAATTGTAAGCTTTGCAATGATATCTCATTTAACTCACTTCGTTCAGTAGTTAGCAAGGATGATCCCTTCCGTCTTTTTGGTAAAAGTGCTTTATCCAGCATAGAGATGTCCATTTTATTTTTTAAACACTTTCTGAACTGTAAGCTTTCCAATGATATCTTATTTAGCTCAATCCTTTTTGTAGTTTAGGAGGAAGAGGTATATAAGTTTTAAAAAAATTACGTTGTCCATCATAAATATGGTCATGTTGATTTTTCCAGAAAAATGATACGCGGGGTTTCCATTTACTAATATCTATTAGTAATAAATAGCAATAGCAATAGCAACAATTAGCAGTAGAAAAAAATTTAACTTTTAGAATTTATAGGGCCTCTTTTGATGAAATGTGTTGTCCAGAATAAAAATGTTCATGTTATTTTTTTAAACATTTAACTCCCTTATGACATTCCCCAAATTGTAAGCTTTGCAATGATACCTCATTTGTTTTGCGGTTGGAAAGAAGGGTCCATCCCCCTTTTTTTGAAAAATGCGTTGTCCAGTATAAAGATGACCATGTTCATCTTTGCAAAAAAACATAATATTCTGGCTTTTTATTGACTAACTACTCCAACCAATAAGTTTAAGCCAACCTTATAAAAATTCCCATTTTTCTCACAATCCTTTTTCAAAATTAAAATCCTCAAAAAGTAAAAAAAAATTCTTTCAGAGTTTAAAAGATCTTTAGTTCTTAAAAGAAGAAGTTTTAATTTTTATTTTGAAACTTAATTTAGTTTTTGTAGCTAAATAAACTAAAGAATAATTGCTTTTTGACGAAAATAGTAATTTTCAAAAAAAGTTTAAGAAAAAATGTAAAATAATAAAAAAAGAAAAATTTTAGTTTTTTTTTCTAAATTTCCACTATACATCAAGAAGTATACTAATATTATTCTGAAAGCACGTAAAATAAAATAAGCTTAAACGCGTAATTTTTATATTATGGTTGAATTATATTTGGCTGATCATTAAATTTTTATGGGAGACATGAACAAACCGAACTAATTAAAATTGTGCGGTTATGACTCTAAAAAAAATGAATTCCCGTCTTTTTAGAGAATATACAAAAATTGGTCAACTGAGTTCTTTAAAAATTTATATTTTTTTAAAAAATTGAGTAATTTGATAAATAATTGTTAAAATATGGTATTTAATCTTTAATATTAAACCGTTTTTACTAAAATTTTGTAATGATTTTATTGTTAAATAGTCGATTTAATACTGCAAATTATTGAGGTAAGCTAGATTTGATTTGTCTATAGTTTTAAAAAATTATTGTGGTAAAAAAGGTTGTCTGATTTTTTAAATTTTCTCTGGGCGCAGCCTATGATCGGTTTTTTTTATTATAATTCACAAACTAAACCTTAGTTTAAAACAAAAGGGTGTTTTTCACACCCTGGTCAAAATCCATTGTTCTAAACCAAAGGAATCCCATGCGCATCAAAGGACACCACGCGCATAAAAGGACGCCCGCATTTATGTCTAATAACCGGCCCGCGCCTTTTTAATAACCCGCCTGCGCGGCATTCTTTTAGCCATATTCCCACCTTCATTTTGAAGCCCTGTTTTGGTGCTGCTCCTCCGACAACCTATCCCATGGAGCAAAACATTTATGACGTGATCACGAATACTATATGACATTTTAAAGCTAAAAAAATTCTGAGGTGCAAGAAAATGAGTTTTTGATTTAAAAGAAAACATTTTTCACTTGTATTGGCAAAATTTTTTCAGAATGTTGTAACAAAACTCCCATATTAAACACTTTTATGGTAGACAAAAGTCTCACCATTATTGAATTTATTATCAACAGCAAAAGAATTTTACTGTTTGAATAAGTTTACTTTAAAATACTCTTTAAAGTCCCTGTCCTTGAAAGACTGCTCATTGTAAAAAACACCAACAAAGAAAATGATCAGTCATAATGAATTTACTTTTTATACAGCAATTGAAGTGAAAGACTTTTCTTAGCAGGGGGTCCCTGTAATGCTCAGTTTTTTTTTGGTAAAAGTACAAGGAGCGCTTAGCAACTTCCAATGATTATTTATTATAAAAAAACACCTAACAACCCCGTTTTGGAGTTTCAAATAAAAAAAGGCACTTTTGTTAAAAAACTGTATGGACTAGTTTAGGACTAGCTAAGATTTCTGCGGGACTAATTAACATATCAAAACTAACTAAAGGTAAACCCAACGTAGCTGCAACAGTTGTTCCTTGGAATTAAAAATGCCTCCCATTAAGTAACCACTCTAATCACTAGTAATAATAATAATAACTAGTACTAATAATAATAATAATAATAATAATAATAATAATAACTAGTACTAGACTAGACTAGACTAGATAAAAAATCCTGGACTGCTTTTATCACTAGTACTAATCCAGTTTATCGCAACAGTAAATTCAGCACTCTTAATTCTGGCACTTGTCGAAAAAAGCGTTGTGTACATAACTCATGGCTTTAAGTGGTAAAGTCCTTGATATATGTGGTTTAAAAAGCAATTGTATTATAACAATTGTGCAATTATAAAAACAAATGAATTATAACACAATTGTGCAATAGTATATTTTAGTTTCTTTAAAATTAAGTCAATAAAATAGTTCATATTCAAAATAGAGTTCTGATTTTTTGTACCTTTTATTCTGGTTAAAAGGTGTGTATGAAGGCTAAATATTGTTAAGATATGATTTTCGATCATGTTTCTAAATAGTTACAGTTCTGAGCAAAAATAAAGGTAGTTTTCAGACGCGTTGAGCATAAGCGTATGGACGCATAAGCGTTATGGCGACAAGGTCAAAAAGAAAAAGACAATAAAAAATATTTGTAAGTGGACTGTAGAGTTCTTTTGGCTGGCTCGTTTGTTTATATATGATATATTTAGAATTTTGTTTAAATGTGTAACATAGATTTTATTTTAAACTTTAAACACTTTGTGTTTGAAGGTTTTTTTATTCTTTACAACCAGTGTTTTGAATTTTTCATGTAGGGAAAACACCAAGAGCCTTTGAACCCATATGCGCGCGGGCGCGTGCATATGCGCTTAGAGGAGGCGGCCGGCTATAGCCAAAATGCAAAGCTCTTATTTCCCACTGCTTCCCTTCAGGCCGACATCTTTAACCCTTATTCGCGCGGAGACGCCCATAACCGCTATTGCCTGCGTCTGAAAAATGACCTTTATTACTGCCCTGGACTGTAAAATGATTATTTAGTGAAATTAAAAATATCAAGTTGTAAAATTTTTATTTTAGAAAATTTTTTCTTTTTGAAAATAAAGTTTATTGTTTAAAGTTCGTTTACTTTTACTCATATTTAGTTAATTTGGCCATTATTAATAGCATTTAAATAAAAATTATTTAACTAACTTTTACTTTTACATAAAATACTTGAATTTCAGTACTTTTTACAATACTATAGTTATTTGCACTAACTGCTATGCGCTATTAAGAACAAACGTTTGTTTACCTAATTGCTTATTTACTTCTGTGAGAAGTAAAAATTTTGCTATTAAGTTTTATAATCAAATCGATGTCTCGTTTTGCCAATGCTGTTTGATTATCAAATAATAATCAATCATTTATTATTTAAGTGCCAGCTTGACTAATCCGAAGTTATCATCGCTAATATCTTCAAAAAAAGTTTCCTACCAAAAGCTTTCTGTTATTAGTTATATTTTTTAGTTTTACACTTTCCCAATCACAAATATATAGAGATTTTAATACGTAATGCTTTAACCCTTTCTGATCTTTATCGTGTCTCAAAAGCTAAAACCGAGTCCGGCGTCCGACCGATTGCTAGCATGCTGATTGTAGTGATTTATATTTTAGTAAAACAATTTTTTCTAACTCAAATAGATTAATAAATATTATTTTTGTGACTAATTTTTGTGGTTTCTTATGCCCTTATGTAAGCTTAAGGGCATAAGAAACCCCTAATGCTATATTAACAACGTGAGTTCTTGAAAACCGTTTTAGCTTAGGATGCATATACACTAATATAAGAGTCAGTCATAAGGGTAATCGCTCACAGATCTGCCACATACCACTGTTCTGGTTAGGGGTTGAAAGTCCCCCAGCCGAAAGTTAAATCTATTAAATAGATTAAAATTTTTGTTTTAAAAACATCAATCATTGTTCACACTTTCGTTTTTTATTGCATACGTTTAATATAAAAATGCGATTTTGGTGAAAAAGCGTAGTCCAGTATAAATATGTACATGAATTTTTTTTTAATTCAACCCTCTTACGACACTACCCGGGCTATAAGCTTTCCAATGATACTCCATTCACTTTAATCGGTTGGGTGGTTTGGGAGGAGTTGGGGAACACACACACAACACACACACAGACACACACACACACACACACACATACACACACACACACACACACACACACACACACACACACACACACACACACACACACACACACACACACACACACACACACACACACACACACACACACACACACACACACACACACACACACACACACACACACACACACACACACACACACACACACACACACACACACACACACACACACACACACACACACACACACACACACACACACACACACACACACACACACACACACACACACACACACATACACACAAAAAAACACACACAGAAACACAAACACACCATGGACACAAGCACAAACACACACACACACACAGACACACATACACATACACACACACACACACACACACACACACACACACACACACACACACACACACACACACACACACACACACACACACACACACAAAAACACACACAGAAACACAAACACACCATGGACACAAGCACAAACACACACACACACAGACACACATACACATACACATACACACACATAAACACACACACACACACACACACACACACACACACACACACACACACACACACACACACACACACACACACAAATTATCCAAATTTCAAAAATGTTTTCCAGAAGCTGGGATTGAAGATTGGTGGGTATTTTTTGGCGAATTTGGGCTCTATTCACCGTTCCAGAGCTATGTTTAAAAACTCTTTCAGAAGAGATAATTTTTGGTGCTTGATTCAATCCTTTGTTTTTTAATAGCTAATGTACCGGTTAATTTAATAGCTGGGGGATTTGTGTGAAAAACTATACATTTGTTAATTTTGCGTAAAAACAGTAAAAACGATTCATGTGGGGTATACAAGAAGCCCATGCTCAAAGGTAGAAGAAATGAATATTCGTTGTTTTTTTTATTTAAAAAAATCCTTTTTTTCTTGATCGTCCATTTTTAGACAAGAGAACAAAAAAAAATCTTCTGTAGTGTTTGTAATTTTTTGAGCGTTTTTATGGGATTTTATTTCGTTTAGCGTTAAACATAAGCAACCGCCTCCAATCATAAGTAAAACTTGGTTGCTTTCTCCTTAATATTATTGTTGTAGGGTTCTGGTTGTGGCTATTGGTAATTTTGAGGCACCTTTTGTAGTTTGTTAAATGTTGATTGAGCCAGTAAATCAAAAATATGTCGGGTCAAAATGTGCTCTTTTATTTGCAAATTTCTTACCGTAGCTGACTTAAATACCAACCATATTGCATGCATAAATAAACAAAAGACCGGTGAGAATGCCATGTATCAGTAAATATCCCAATTTAAATAAATTAAAATATTAAACGTCTGGTTTTTTTGTTTATAAAATTTTTAAAAATGTTGTTAGACTGTTAAAAAGTAAGCTATTAATTTAAAAAACGAATAAATGGTTCATCGCTCAGGGTGTAACAAAAAAATCGCTGTTTTCTCTTGCATCAAACATGGGCATTTGTACTTTTCATTAAAATGGTTATAATGATAATATACAGCGGTGTTGGGTTTTAAAAAAACAAGTGGTTGAAAATAATCATTTTAATAAAAATTTTGGAAAAAATTATAGTTTTATACTGTAATAAAAATAACTTAACCAAAAGTCAAACAAAATCATATTTGCTAATGATCCGCTACTTGGATTTCACTGAAAAATTTTGCCCCGCGCCTTAACCACTCCACCATCACAGATTTATTTTACGTTGGGTTAAAATGATATTATAAACCCATTGTAAGCAGCAAACAAAAGGTTTCCTTGTAACTGAGGTTGGATAATTATGGTTTTAGGAAACGTTAAGGCGGCTAAAATTAATTATTTATTAATAGAAAACTGTGCGTAAATAAATTTATCAGAAAAAAGTTCTTGATATGAAAAATATGATATCAAAAGGTTAAAACCTAAAATTGATTGTTGATAAAAAAAGAAAATGCTCCGCTGGCCAAAACCAAATTGTAAAGTTGACAGTTCTTTAACGTTTTAACCACAGGAGCATTGGCAAATTGGGCATATGTGTATAAAATGATTTTAAAAGTGAGTTGCAGCTTTCAGATTTTTGTGACGTTTTTTATTGAGTAGGACACAAGTGAAGGTCTATTTTTTTCAAAATAAAACAAACTAGTTAATACGCTGGTTGTATTTATTTGGTTTGAAGTGTGTCCTCTGTGCCAATCGTAATGGTGTTTTTATTAACGTTCTTTTTTCGGCACATTAAAAACGTGGATAATAAGCTTGGTTGAAATTTAAGTGAGCAACCCCAGTCCAAAATCTTCAAGTCCATTTTCAATGTACGTTGGTAAAACGGCAAACCATCGTTTGTGAAACTGTAGCTCATAATTACCTTTTTCATTTTTTTCTTTTTCATTCAAGCTTTTACTATTATACTGGTTCCAACATAACGCAAAACTGGCACACCGGTGTGCCAGTTCTAGCACACCGGTGGGCCAGAAATGGCACACCGGTGCGCCAGTTCGTGCCCACCGGTGTGCCCGAACTGGTACACTCGTTTTAAAATTGATTTTAACAGAAAAAAACGAATTTTCTCAGAATTAAACAATGCGGACCCTTTTTTAAAAAGAAGATGTTTACAAGTTGCTTACATTTTTAAACGAAACAAATATTTTTGACCAAATTAAAACTGTAATTTATCAGAATTATCAAACACAATACTATTCCGAACGAAAAGCTATTATTCTGGAACTAGATTCCAATGAGAAACTTAAAATATTATACAAAAACTTAAAGAACAATATATTTCTATTGTTATTGACGTTACTGAAAATGAAAATAGTAATTATGAGCTACAGTTTCACAAACGATGGTTTGCCGTTTTACCAACGTACATTGAAAATGATTAACTCACTAAAATGATTTTACCAACTCAATGATTAATTTTAGCCGCCTTAACGTTTTCTAAAACCATAATTATCCAACCTCAGTTACAACAAAACCTTTTGTTTGCTGCTTACAATGGGTTTATAATACCATTTTAACCCAACGTAAAAAAAACTGTGATGGTGGAGTGGTTAAGGCGCGGGGCAAAATTTTTCAGTGAAATCCAAGTAGCGGATCATTAGCAAATATGATTTTGTTTAATTTTGCTTAAGTTATTTTTATTACAGTATAAAACTATAATTTTTTTCCAAAATTTTTATTAAAATGATTATTTTCAACCACTTGTTTTTTTTAAAACCCAACACCGCTGTATATTATCATTATAACCATTTTGATGAGAGGTACAAATGCCCATGTTTGATGCAAGAGAAAACAGCGATTTTTTTGTTACACCCTAAGCGATTAACCATTTATTCGTTTTTTTAAATTAATAGCTTACTTTTAAACAATCTAACAACATTTTTAAAAATTTCATAAACAAAAAACCAGACGTTTAATATTTTAATTTATTTAAATTGGGATATTTACTGATACATGGCATTCTCACGGTCTTTTGTTTATTTATGCATGCAATATGGTTGGTATTTAAGTCAGCTACGGTAAGAAATTTGCAAATAAAAGAGCACATTTTGACCGACATATTTTTGATTTACTGGCTCAATCAACATTTAACAAACTACAAAAGGTGCCTCAAAATTACCAATAGCCACAACCAGAACCCTACAACAATAATAATAAGGAGAAAAGCAACCAATAATTGGAGGCGGTTGCTTATATTTAACGCTAAACGAAGTAAAATCCCATAAAAACGCTCAAAAAATTACAAGCACTACAGAAGATTTTTTTTGTTCTCACCTCTAAAAATGGACGATCAAGAAAAAATGGATTTTTTTAAACAAAAAAAAAACGAATATTCATTTTTTCTACCTTTGAGCATGGGCTTCTTGTATACCCCACATGAATCGTTTTTACTGTTTTTACGCAAAATCAACAAATGTATAGTTTTTCACACAAATCCCACAGCTATTAAATTAACCGGTACATTAGCTATTAAAAAAACAAAGAATTCAATCAAGCACCAAAAATTATCTCTAATGAAAGAGTTTTGAAACATAGCTCTGGAACTGTGAATAGAGCCCACATTCGCCAAAAAATACCCACCAATCTTCAATCCCAGCTTCTGGAAAACATTTTTGAAATTTGGGTAATTTGTGTGTGTGTGTGTGTGTGTGTGTGTGTGTGTGTGTGTGTGTGTGTGTGTGTGTGTGTGTGTGTGTGTGTGTGTGTGTGTGTGTGTGTGTGTGTGTGTGTGTGTGTGTGTGTGTGTGTGTGTGTGTGTGTGTGTGTGTGTGTGTGTGTGTGTGTGTGTGTGTGTGTGTGTGTGTGTGTGTGTGTGTGTGTGTGTGTGTGTGTGTGTGTGTGTGTGTGTGTGTGTGTGTGTGTGTGTGTGTGTGTGTGTGTGTGTGTGTGTGTGTGTGTGTGTGTGTGTATGTGTGTGTGTTTGTGCTTGTGTCCATGGTGTGTTTGTGTTTCTGTGTGTGTTTCTGTGTGTGTGAGTGTGTGTGTGTGTGTGTGTGTGTGTGTGTGTGTGTGTGTGTGTGTGTGTGTGTGTGTGTGTGTGTGTGTGTGTGTGTGTGTGTGTGTGTGTGTGTGTGTGTGTGTGTGTGTGTGTGTGTGTGTGTGTGTTTGTGTGTGTTGTGTGTGTGTACCCCAACTCCTCCCAAACCACCCAACCGATTAAAGTGAATGGAGTATCTTTGGAAAGCTTATAGCCCGGGTAGTGTCGTAAGACGGTTGAATTAAAAAAAAAATTTATGGACATATTTATATTGGACTACGCATTTTCACCAAAATCGCATTTTTTATATTAAACGTATGCAATAAAAAACGAAAGTGTGAACAATGATTGATGTTTTTAAAACAAAAATTTTAATCTATTTAATAGATTTAACTTTCGGCTGGGGGACTTTCAACCCCTAATCAGAACGGTGGTATCTGGCAGATCTGTGAGCGATTACCCTTATGACTGACCCTTATATTAGGTTATATGCACCCTAAGCTAAAACGGTTTTCAAGAACTCACGTTGTTAATATATCATTAGGGGTTTCTTATGCCCTTATGTAAGAGTTAGTCACAAAAATAATATTTATTAATCTATTTGAGTTAAAAAAAATTGTTTTACTAAAATATAAATCACTACAATCAGCATGCTAGCAATCGGTCGGACGCCGGACTCTGTTTTAGCTTTTGAGACACGATAAAGATCAGAAAGGGTTAAAGCATTACGTATTAAAATCTCTATATATTTGTGATTGGGAAAGTGTAAAACTAAAAAATATAACTAATAACAGAAAGCGTTTGGTAGGAAACTTTTTTTGAAGATATTAGCGATGATAACTTCGGATTAGTCAACCTGGCACTTAAATAATAAATGATTGATTATTAATTGATAATCAAACAGCATTGGCAAAACGAGACATCGATTTGATTATAAAACTTAATAGCACAATTTTTACTTCTCACAGAAGTAAATAAGCAATTAGATAAACAAACGTTTGTTCTTAATAGCGCATAGCAGTTAGTTCAAATAACTATAGTATTGTAAAAAGTACTGAAATTCAAGTATTTTATGTAAAAGTAAAAGTTAGTTAAATAATCTTTATTTAAATCTTTATTATTTATTTATTTATTTATTTAATGTTTATTGTATAGGTCACATGTATAAGCATACATAAACACACTTACATACACTATTATAGCAATGCAAAAAACACAGAATCAAAAAAATAATAAAAATTTTAAAATACAGAACACAAATAAGGGGTTTTGGGTGTAGATACAAGTTTATTTACAAATAATTTGACTGTTGGAGCAGACACTACATCAAATGGTAAAGAGTTCCACCAAAGACCCACTCTATTTGAAAAAAAATGTTTACGAACATTTACGCGTGTGTTTTTCAATACTAACTTAAAGCCGTTGTTTCTAGTTTTAGGGTATCCTTTGTTGATTACCAAACCCAAAGGAGATTGAGTTACATTTTTCAGGGGCAACGCTTAGTTGCCACATATCGGACCACTGAGAAAATTGTGAAAGAGAATGTTGGAAATTTTGAGGAAATTGATTTGGATTATGAATGGAATAGAGCTTAGTATCGTTGGCATACATTTTAACTGTTGTATTGTTGTCTACACAAGTTTCAAGATCATTAATATATATAATGAAAAGCAGAGGCCCAATAACGCTGCCCTGCGGTACTCCAGAGAGAACGCTAGCATATTCTGATTTAAAACCGTCCACAACAGTACATTGTCGCCTATTTTTTAAAAAGTCAGCCAACCACTCAAGAAGCTCGTAGCCAATTCCATAGCCTTTTAATTTAATAAGTAATTTTGAGTGAATGACGGAATTGAATGCTTTTTGATAATCTATGTAAACTGCGCTGATGGTTTTTTTTGTCTCTGATTGCTTTGGTCCAGTCATTCAAGGTGGAGAGCAACTGTAAACCAGTTGATCTTCTGGAAGTAAAACCAAACTGATTTTTAGAAATTAGGTTATTTGAGCGTAGATAGACAAGTATGCCTTCGCAAACAATACTTTCCATAATTTTAGAGCTGATACAAGTAATTGAAATAGGTCAATAGTTTGCGGTAAGGCTAGATAATCCTTTTTTGTGAATAGGTGTAACAAAAGCGTCCCGCCAAACATCGGGAATAGTTTTGTACTCTAAACTAAGTTCAAAAAAGCGTGCAAGTGGGTTTGCAATACAAAAAGCCGTTTCTTTCCAAAAAAATGCAGGGATTCCATCTGGAGTGTTGGAAAGTTTGGGTGGCAGTTTTTTGAGTTTTTTGAAAACTTTGGAGACTGGGAATTGAATTGTATTTAAACCTGTTGTAGCCGGGACTTTTTTAGAAAAAACAGGACTGAATTTGTTGTCAATAGTAAATACACTAGCAAAATATTCGTTAAATAGTTTAGATTTTTCTATGGGACAAGTTGTATAAGTGTCATTATTTTGCTTAAGTGTTCAAAATAAAACAAAATTAAAAAAATAAGGTTTTCGCTACCTAAAGTTGTTTTCTGCAAAGTTTTATTAAAATTCATTTAGTATTAACTACATAATTTTTGTATATAAAATGCCCATTCTCTTGCAATAATTTTAGTTTATAGTTTTAATTTTATTTTTTTAAAAGTTTTTTCTTAAATTTGTAATTCCTTTTAAAATCTGTAGTTGTGCCCAATGCCTCTTAAATAGTCCCAGTGTGTTAGGTTTTCATAATCTTGGACGATCGTCAGGATCCTTTCGTGAAGTTCTCATCATCATAATCAAGTTTTTATGAATCATAAAAAAGCAAACAGAATAGTTTTTTAACATAAATAAAGCTAATATACATAAGTTTTAAATCGCTCATTTAATGGTTGGATCTGCGGAGATGTCTTTGTCTTAAATGACCGGAGCTCCAGAGCATAATATTGGAGGTTCGGAACCCATACATATATTTATGTATATAAAAGTGTGTTCTTTCGTGTTTTTCTTACAACAACCGATGATCGAAATGAACGAAAAAGCCAAAATTCAAAAGCCTTCTTTTTAAACATACGCTAATTATATATTACACACGTGTTACGTAATAAATAACTTCTGGGGATTAAGAAAACAAAAGCTAAACTTTAGGCGAGTAAATCGATTTTTATTAATTATGCAAATATTTTGCACAAAAAGACTGCACGCAGGAAAATGATACAAGTTGATGAATGTATTTTCCGCCAGGACTAAAACGAAGCGGGACTCAAACGAAGCGGGACTAAAACGAAGCGGGAC
>JASAMX010009095.1:0-62902 GCA_030248175.1 Microlaimidae sp. YZB2_3 | reverse complement strand
TAACGTTATAACTCTGTAAAGAATACTAACACTGAAAAATATCCGTTTAAATGGGAGGGTTTTGACTATCGTGTTATTATTACAAAATTATGATTATGTGTCTTATTACATCAAAATTTATAACATAATAATTAAAAAAATATTGGACTTCATATATTGCTCAACACCTTGACTGTCTAAAAACTAGATCGCGCCGTAATTCGGGCTATATGGCCCTAATTAGGGCGAACTCTAGTTTTAGGTAGTCAATTAGGTTTATATGGCTATATGGCCTCTAATATATGTAGCTATATGACCCTAATTAGGCCAAAAGCATAAAACATGTTATAGTCTATGTATTTGCAAGTTAAATTACAAAAAGTTTTGTTGCAACTCGTGTTTAAGCAAATTCTTTTTATGCCAGTACTTTTAAAAGTTTTTTGAACAAAAAATCCAGAACCAGACTGCTTTGTTTATTTTTTAGGGTATTTGTCTTTTTGTTTTGTTATACGTGTATTTTATGTACGCATATTAAAAAATATAGAAAAGCGTTAAAAAAGTCTGTTTGAAATAAAATTATTGGTTTGATTTCCTTTTTTTAATTTTTTAACCTTTAGTTTTCAGTATATTCGATTAACCATTAACAAATTTTTTTAAACTTTGCTCGAAATGTCACATTTTAAAACAAATTTAACCAATTAAATTAAGTGGATTTTTAATTGAATCAATTCAGAAACCACTTTAAATTTATAAAAACTAAATTCAAACTTTTTAAAAACTAATTTAAAACTCTAATGTAACAAAAATGTTTCTTTCTACAAGAAAAAAAGATTTAAAGAAATAATACTAAAAAAAAACGATTTCAAAAAAACTATTTCCCAAAGTTTGGAGTTTATAGTTTTTTACGAAGTTATTAATTTAAAATTAATTTATTTGAAACATGATGATCAAAAAGCTCCCATTTGAACGGAAATTGTTCAGTATGAAAGAGCTCCACAGAATTATGACGCTATAGAATCACTTTCCAAATTAAATGCTGGAAAAAATTTTATCTCCAATGAACGAATTTTTTTTGCTTCCCTAACTTTGATTCTCGGGAAGCAAAGTATATAAACAAAACTCACAAACAGTACCCTGGGTTCGAGGGTTCTAAACATTCTAAGGTAAAAATATAGGCTAAATTTTGAAAATTTTTACAAATTTTTTTTGGAGCTTATCAGAGCTTGTTAAGTTTTGATTCTAAGTTTAGAATTATAATTTTAGATATTACAAAAACAATTTTGCGCACTTCTACTGGCAAGAGAGTTTTGTGTATAATAAGTACCATTTTTGATTGCTTATGTTTGGCCTAATAAATTTGTTATTTAGTCAGTTTGCAGGTTATCCCGGTAAGTACGGCGTGCCTGAATTCGGAAAAACAGTTTTTACCTGCCTCCTACCTGCCTCTATTGGAAATTTTGCTGCCTCCTACCTGCCTCCTACCTGTCACATACCTGCCTCTTAATCTGTATATGCTTCAAAATAGAAGGCAGGGTCACCTGCCTCCTACTTGCCTTTAAGGCAGTTTTACCTAACTACACCCTGCATCCTACCTGCCTCCACTCTGCCTCCATGCTGCCTCCGAGGCAGTTTTAGTTGCCTTCTACCTGCCTCCAGTCTTCCGGAAGCAGGTTCGAGAACCGTCCTTACCGGGTTATGTTGGCATTAATAGCTACACTCTAAAACAAAATTTGATAAGTTAAATATTCTGTTGACGAATTATCGTTCCTGAATTTTTTCTGTAAATTTTATTGTGATATTTTTATCTTAAAAAAGTTAAAACATTTAACAGAAATTTTAAGTTCGCATTTTAACCTCGCATTTTGTTCAACATCGTGGCATAAACAATAAAAATTTTCGCAAAAATAAAAAGAAAGCCAAAGCAAAAGCCTAAATCTAATCTTAAACTTTTTTTTTACTTTCGGCTCCCAGTTTCTATTTTCCGACTTTAAGTTTTTAAAATCTTCCGACGGCTCCAAGTTCCTTTACCCTTTAGGGGTGGCCAAGTAATCACTCGTTTCACCAGAAAATATCACGGGTAGGGAAACACGTGGCACAACTTAATAATTATTATTTTTAACATTACTACAAACAACTTCTTTTTTCTTGGTTGCGCGTTTATTCTTTTGTCTTCGATTTTGATAATTTTTTGTGAAAACCTTACCCCTGCCCCCAATAGCCTACAAAAATTTTTTCAACAAAATATCTCCAGTGGCTCAGGAGTTATGACCCCCCTAAAATGGCGTTTTTTGACAATTCCGTACGTGACAGATTGCTCAATGAGTATAACAATTTAAGTTACAAATTATGTACTCAAAGAAAGCGGCTATTTTCTACTTTAATTTGATACCTTGATCGTTAAGATTGGTGTAGTATTTGTTGAGATATTGCGTTTGTCGTATAAAAACCTTCGATTTTTTCGCTACAAACACGAAATGACGGCAAAAATGATGGGCAAACTTCACAAAATCACTGCCGTCACTTGGTGTTTTTAACAAAAAAGTTGCGGGTTTTTTGTACGGGAAACGCAATATTTCGACAAATATTTATTTCAAAAAATATTTTGAAAAATCTTAACGATCAAGGTATCAAATTAAAGTAGAAAATCGCCGCTTTCTTTGAGTGTATAATTTGTAACGCTATACTTATTGAGCAATATGTCATGTACAGAATCGTCAAAAAACGCCATTTCTGGGGGTCATACTTCCTGAACCACTCGAGATATTTCATTTAAAAAAATTTTGTGGGCTATTGGGGGCAGGGGTAATGTTTTCACAAAAAAATATCAAAATCGAAGACAAAAAGTTTGACTCCGCACTAGCGATGCATTGAGCACCAGATTTTAATTGTAAGCTGAGCATTACTTAGTGCTCACAATTAAATTAATTGTGAGCTTGAGCCTGAGTACTCACAATTAAATATATGTGAGTACCAATTGGTATTGAGCATTTGTGAGCCTAGCGAATGTTTAAAATATATTTACGTATAGCATAGGTTTCTGGGGCGATAACTAGATTATTGCCAATTATCCTGCATTATGAAATTAAATAATTAACAAACAACAGGGAATATTTTTTATCTGCGCATTACATTTCTTCTGTCTAACGATATCAAAAAATTTTTCGGATGCATCGAAAACAAGAAAGTGTGTTCATTATGACACAGTTGAATAAAGGTCGTTACAGAACGAAACAAACAAACGACAATAACAATGTCTTCATAACTTATTAATCAAAGTTTTCTAACAACAATCTTGCCACTGTTCTGTGGTAAATCACTTAGGGGGGTTTTGATTACAATCAAAGGTCAATTCAGTTTAACAATAGAAGCGGCAAATCTCAAAAACAGTTCCTTTTATTTCCCATCAGTACTCTAAATACTCCAAATAAGATTTTTCGGCAATTTTTCGGTCCATTAACTTACAATTATTGTTGTCTTTGTCATTAGAAAAGGTGTCCCAAGTCTTATTCTGAAAATACATTATTATTCTTTGAGGCGCCTCATTTCCTTATAAAACATCGCTAACCAGATAAACCAAATTGTACAATAACAAGAACATTATTAATTTAATTGTTTTTAACAACAAACACTTAAAAATAACGAAACCCATTATACATTTATTAGTATTAATTCTAAATCTAATTAAAAACAATCAATTTGAAAATCCTAGCACCCAAACCCAACAACTACTTTTCTAATAATTGACAAAATGTTTTTTTCTATCAGGGAAATTACAAAATGATATAAGTTTAAGAAACTGAGGAATTTGTTAAATTATTTTAAATTGAAATAGACTGCTAACAAATTAAAAAAATTATTTATGATAAACACAAATTTTTTGTTTGTTCCAAAAAACCCATGTTTATTAAACAGATTTCACGATTTTCATGATTTTTTGTTATTTTGTGCATAACAGCAAAAAACGATGAAATTGGTATTGCAGAAAATTTGAATTTTGTATTACGTATTGGCCTTACGTGGATAGTGCTTCAAATGGGGTTAACAAGCGCTGTAATTAAATATGTGTTTTGACTTGTGGAGTCTAACTGGAGTATGCTCTGAGTGAAAGAGCCCCAATAAGAACTATCAAGCGCCTTAATTAGAATGCGTGTTTTAGTTAGGGCAATTGGGTTTAAATTATGGCGTGCCCCAGCTTTGATAATATATAGCTCTAGTAATATACAGATACTTTTCTGATGTTTATGATGTTTGACAATATATTGAAAAAAACCACCACAAATCATTAATCAATAAGTTTTAGTAACATATCCCGGTAAGGACAGGGGCCTCATTTGGGAAAAACAATTTTTACCTGCTTTTACCTGTCTTCGTCCGTAATTTTGCTGCCTCCTACCTGCCTCCTACCTGCCTCCTACCTGCCTCCACCCTGCCTCCTACCTGCCTCCGAGGCCGTTTTAGCTGCCTCCTACCTATCTCCTAACCTGTATTATGCTTTAACATAAAAGGCAGGGCCACCTGCCTCTTTCCTACCTCCAAAGCAGTTTTACCTGCCTCCATCCTGCCTCCAGTCTTCCGGAGGCAGGTTCAACCGCCGTCCTTACCGAGATATTGAATTCGGGATACAGCTCAAACTACTTTTGTACCCAGTATGTCTGAATCCGTTGTAGCGACGATCATTTAGAATTTAAACCACCATTTAGATCAACCTCTGGCAGCTTTGGATCCGACAAAACAAGTGGGATTTCCTTTCGCTCCTTTTCTGTTGTCTTCGTTCAATCAGGGGTTTGGAGTGGTGAAACCGCAGGTTACGGTACCACCGTCACTGGGAAGAACTCCCGTCGCCCCCTTCCTCGGTCTAGGCAGTTTCCTTCAGAACCAATCAGAGGTAAACAAGTTCTTAAAACTTAAAAAATGTGGGATTATTTTTCCTATGAACTGAAAAAATAGTAATATAAACCTTTTTTAATTTTATCTTAATTTTTGACAGAATTAAAAGCATATTCAAACATTAAAAGCCTCAGTACAGAATGACTTCAATGAGATTGACCCATTTCTTTTAATTAAACAAATATAAAAACAGATTGAAATTTACATTTAATTATTTCTCAATCAAAAACTATTTTCTTAAAATGTCAAATGTTTTCGTGAGATATTTTTTATTCCCTCTGTACTGACCTAACTTGCATTACAAAAATTTGGGTCCGCGGTCCCGCCGCGAAATTAGAATTCGTTATGAAACCAATGATTTTTACCAAATTTTTTCGTAAACCGGAGATTAAACAACTATGTTAAAACAATTTCGAATATTTTTGTTAAGTTTTGACCATTATTTAGAGCTATATGAAACGTAACTAAGGTTTCTCATATGTAAATTTGGTTAATCAGAAAAAAAACATTATGTAATGCGTAATTAAATACAAAAAGACCACTAAAATTTTTCAAGTATAGATGTTTTATTTGTATATAGTATTTCCAATTTCAAAAAAATACAAAAAAATGCATTTAATTTAAGAGAAAGTTTGTTTCGTGGTGGGACCGCTGACCCAATTTTTGTTATGCAAGGTAGGTCCACATATTCGTAATTTAAAAAAAATTTACATACAACAAAAACATAACGTTTCAATTACATGTTATGTTTTTTACTAAAAAAAACTTTGTTATTGTAAACTACATGTGTAGTGTATTCTGTAAATTACATGTATTGTGATATGTGCATATAATCTTTAATTCTGGCCATGTCATAAACATTTAAAAACGTTATATTTAATTTAATGGTAAACGAATAATTTCATTTTTGTATTAAGACTGAAAGTATCAAGCTATCTGCAAATCAAGCTCTCCTATCGGCCTTGACAGGCAAGCGATCAATCAGCGGAGACCCAGTAGATCAGCAGCCAATCAGACACGATCTTTCTTCGTGCGACAGTAGCGACGTCAGCGGAGGATCGCCACCTGCCGGCAAACGGCTCAAACTTAATCTTCCGACCTCGAATTCCATCGGAATCCTGCAGAATGATTCGGAAACACGTGGTGTTGATCTTTCGAAAGACTCGAACGAAAACGACGATGATGATTCGGTAAGTTTTTAAATTTAGACAAAAATATTAATTATTTTTATCATACAAAATTAAAAAAATAAAGTGCAACATTGGCTGAAACATTGCGATAAACGGCAATTCTTTTTTTTGTCTTTTGACATACTAGTGACCACTTTGTCAGTTTTCATAGGCAAATCTTTACCGTTCATGAATTCGACCGACAAACTGATATGACCGCATAAACATTAGTTTTTTACATAAATTAGTGTTTTTAAAGTTCAAAATTGAATGCTGAAATTGATAAATTTAAATATTGAAGCTTGTGTGGAGCTTGAAACTGGAGAAATAAAAATAAATGTTTAAAATCTAAGTTTTTTGAACCCACGGTATAGAAAAAAAAATTTTTTTGATGACGTCGTTTAAGGTAAACGACAGAAAACCACAAAAAAACGACAATCAAGCTTGTGGCAAAAAAAAAAAACGTGTAGGTCCGAATCTATTTAACTCCAAATTAACCTTGTATTTGTCGACTTTGAATTTCCAGTTTAGATCCTTAAGCTATCAACTCAGGATGAATCTTACGATATTATTGCTCTAAGTTCCGGTATATGTCGGTTTCAAAATTATCAAGCTAAAAACTGACTAGAACTGACCTTTTTCAGTTTAAGTTTATAATTTTCTAACTTAAAATTGAAAATTCATTACTAAAGACTATTTATTCCGAACTAAGGTTTTTAGAATTTTCAAAGGTTGAGCTCCGTGTTTGAAACTGTATGCCGTTACCCCTAAGGTCTCCGCTCAAAGCCTTTTCTAAATTCTTTCTTGGAGCATTTTTTATAAATTGTCGTTCTTCATTTTTCAGATCAACATGGAAGACGAGGGTTGTGACGACAGTTATCCACCGTCCGATCCCCTGGCCCTGAGGCGAAAGAAAAAAACCAGAACGGTCTTCAGCCGCAGCCAGGTCTTCCAACTGGAATCCACCTTTGACCTAAAGCGCTACCTGTCCAGCGCGGAAAGAGCCGCCCTCGCCTCTAGTTTACGCTTAACAGAAACGCAGGTAAGAGCCTTTTTTAACAACTATTAAGTAATAATATTTCACAATGAGTAAAATCCATTATCATCAAGAAAGATGGGTATTTTGAAAGGTTTCTTAAAACATATGAATAGCTAAAATTTTTTGGAAATGTAGATTTTGTTTTCAAAAATTCAGGACCTTGCACTGAAAAGCAGTATATACATGAAGTATGCAAATATACATAAGTGTCACCATAATGGATATTCCGTACTCCTACTGCTTCGTAGTATGCAGAGCACCGAAAGCACGAGAAATTACGTATCTCCTACTATCTTCGTAGTATGCAGATCAACCGATAGAAAGCGCGCGAAATTCGAATAGAATTCGTCTCCCGTATTCAAAAATAGTGGAGTACGTATTTTCTTTGGTGACGCTTATGTATATTGCATACTTCATGTATAAACCGAGTTCCAGTGCAAGGTGTCTATATGTAGAATAACGCATAATGGAATAATAAAATGTTTATCATAGGAAATGAGACGATAAAAGCTATTGTAACTTAGTTATAATTCAGTTTACTTGCCTAACAATTTCAAAAAATATTCAGCCAGCTCAAGAACTAATTAGTGATATTTGTTTTAATACTAATATAAACACCTAAAATGTACGTTTAAATGTGCAAATTTTTAAAAATTTATAAGAGCCACCAAATGTCTTTATTACTTTAAGATTTTGAACAAATGAAGTTTTTTTAGGTTAAAATTTGGTTCCAAAATCGCAGAAACAAGTGGAAGAGACAATTAGCCGCAGAACTTGAGGTAGGAATATTCTTAAAAAATTGTTGAAACAAGCTGACATTGATAAAAAGTCAAACTTAGATATTTATGTGCCAATTATTATATGTTTTATTATACCAAAAATATCAAACATAATATATTTTTGATTATACTGTGTAATTAATGATAGCCCGAGTATTATTTTCACTTTAACTATTTACTAACCATAGTAACTATTTATTAACCATAGTAGAAGAAAATACAATATCCGGAATATGCAGAACTATATTATCAAAAATATATAACATAATAATAAAAGAAAAATATGTGACTTCATATATTTCTCAGACACATTGAGTGCTCTTATTAAGGCGCGCCCTAATAAGAGCGTGCTCTTATTAGGACACTCGGATGTGCTAATTAGGGCCCCAGTTTCAAAAATAAAACAAAAATATGCATTTAATTTGGGAGATTCCAAAAAGCCATAACAAAAATAAACGACTATTTTTTTGTTGGGCTACTCATGTTAAATTAAAAGAAAAATAATAAAACAAAAAATAAGATTGGTAATTTTTGCAAAGAAAAATAATTTTAAAAAATCTACCATCTATGGGATTCGAACCCGTCAGTTGCCGGGTGTTAGGCTGAATCACTACCACTGAGCCTTAGCAGCTACGATGCCAGTCGCATAAAACAGACTTATAAATAATTTTTTTTTGAAAATCGATAAGTGCGCTAATAAGGGCGCGCCTTATTAAGGCTATGTTGTGCTAATAACGGCGCGCCCTAATAAGAGCGCGCTCTTATTAGGGCGCACCCTAATAAGAGCACTCAATGTGTCTGAGAAATATATGAAGACACATATTTTTCCTTTATTATTACGTTATATATTTTTGATATTATCAGATGGTATAAAAATTGCCCATTTTAATTAAAAAAAAAAAAGTTCGATAGTCAAAAGTCTCCACTCCGGCTTCAGTAGTCTAATCTATGATAGTTTAATGTTATAAAAACGTTTTGTTGTTAAATACTTCCTGGTTTTACAAAGCCATGATCAACCGTTAGTTATACAGTATAAGGCAATCAAACTAAAAAAATTATGTTTATTATATGATTAAGATGTAATCTGTCTGTTTTAATTTTTTATTATTAGTTTAATTTTAGCAGTCGTTGCTTATATCACTTAATAATAAAATATCTAACATCAATTTCATATTTAATATTTTTTTAATAATCAAATAAATTTAAATAATTTTTATAATTTTCGATTTATTGCTGCTTGTTTGACAGTTAATCGTTTGAAATATTTCTTGGAAACTCATTAAAACCCAAACAAAATTAAATATCAAGCTGTTTTTTTACTTGTTTTCAACTATATTTCTAATTACAGTCGTATTGTTTTTGAAAGCTCTGCTTTAAGCCAAATTAGCGTTTCCTTATTTTTAAAATTATTTGTAAACAAAATTATTTACTTTCTTTAAACAAGCATACGAAAGACCCAGTACTTCATGCTAATTGCAAACTTAATACTTCACATAACAATAGCAATAAATAATATCGTTGTAATATACCACAGTTGAAAGTTTCATCGTGTAATACTCAGGATTTGTCACTATAACACACTAGATAGTTTACTTCCGCTAGATCATACCTTCTTGCGACACTAAAAAATATACTTTATATATATATATACAATATGTATATATATTTACTATATATTTTAAATATAATATATTTACTATATATTCCTGTTTAGGCGGCGAGTGCCGCTCAGGCCCGAGCCGGTATACTTCAAGGGGCCAGTTTGACCTCTTCCTCCAGCGGGGTTTCCGTGTCCGGGGGCGGTCCCTCTGACCCCATCCCCTTTCAGACCACGCCCACCACTGGCAGTCTGGCGGTTCCTAGTGGCGGGGGAATCGGTGGGGTGAGTCGACCCATGGCCACGACCACGGCCACTCCCATGGACCATTACTCTAGTGCGATTTTCTACAACGCGGGTTCCGCCGCGGGGAACGCCCTCTACGGCGCTCTCGCTGCCGCCGCCGCCGCACAGGCCCAGCAGAGAATAATGTGATTTTTGCCGTCTTTTTTTATATGTGATAACACTTTTTGCGTGTTAAGACAGACGGATGAAGTGATTTTGACACTGTGTTACCGAGTTCTACCAGCATTTAAATGGTGGAAATGTAAAGATAGATAGCGTGTTTAACAATGCATTTTGAAAAAGTTACATTTAATAAACGATTAAGAAAAAAGTGATAAAAATTTTAACAATTATTAGGTAAAAAGAAATATAGTTCTTTGATGTGGTCATTGTTCAATTTAAAAAAAAACAAATCGGACGATTTTACAAACCTATCTAATTGCAATGCTAAGTATTAGTTTATTATTTGTTTTATTTTTAATCTACTATTGAAAAAATTATTAAAGGAAAAAAATTACAGGTAAGACAGAAATTCAAACTATTTAATAACAAAGTTAATGACAGAATATTTATGACGTTATGAAATTTATAAATTGTTATAATTGTCTAAACGTATGAAAATTTTCTAAATTAGGTCGTTTTTAATTAGCCTGTGTAATTTTTATTTAATTTTTACTTACATAAGGAAAATTGTAAATGAAGAAAAAAATTAAACCGGAAAATTTAAACTTTTGAATGAACGAGTTTTGATTGAATTTATTGACGTTATAAAATTACTAATTGCTATGAAGAAAAGTTATGAATTAAAAAATACAGGTAAAATTTAAAAAAAAACACAAACTTTTGAATGAAAGTTTTGTCGATGGAACAGTAATGACGTTATAAAAATATTAATTACCCTAATTTTTTAAACACAAGCGGAACTCCATTTTAATGACCAGACTTACACTGTTCTTAATGAATTAAGTGTTTTTTCGGATAGAGATACATATGGCAAATGTGTTGCTAAATATAATTAACTAAGACAGCGAAACGTCAGTTTCGTATTTATTCAAAACAAATATCGTACACAACAGTTGCAGATTGATTTTTTTCAAATTATAAAAGTGGCATAGTTCGCAAAATATAATACATATCTATATTTCTATTAATACAAGTTTTGCTGCTCTATATCCCCAAAATCTTATTATTGCTTATAATACACATTTGGAAAATTAAATTATTCCTAACTATGATATATGTATAATACTAGTATATTATATTATGCTATTTTTTTACAAAAATATTGTACAATTAATTATGGTCACAAAGCATATCAATTTTAAAATGTGATTTATTTTTTTGGAATTTATGTAATTGTTTTTGTTCTACTTTTGGTTTTAGCTTCAACTTTATATTGTACGTCATATAGTTATTATAAGCTGTTATTAGTAAACTAAACGCTTTAATCGAATGCCAAAATAAATATCTTGTGTTATAAATTTTATTTCAAGATATAATATAGATGGTCAAAAACCAGTAACACAACGAAAAATTCCGCACTGCAATCGCATAAGCAAAAACACTGATTTCGAATGGATTCATGTTTTCATGTAATTGACAAAAATATTCTCGTTTCTTTTCTTAAAAAAAAATAAAAATGGAAACACTTTAGATATCTTTGGATTTTAACAGAATTTCTGAAAAATTAAACAAACTTTTAACACTTGGGAAAAAGTCCAAAAAGCGTCATGGAGATTTTTTTTAAATTAAGTTTTTTGATTTAGGCTACCCTACCCTTTGGACAATTTATGAAACAGGCTCAAATTGACGAATAAGTATGAAAGTGAGTTTTCACTGACTAAACGTTAAAAAACAATTTATTTCTTTTATTTATTTTGTAATTAGCATAATGCAGGACACATCTAAAGTATTTAAAAATTCGCTAAGATAAACTGGCGCTTTGTGAAATAAATATCTCTTGATTATGGACCTACCTAGCATTACAAAAATGTGGATCTGCGGTCCCGGCGCGAAATCAGAATTCCTTATGAAACCAATGATTTTTATAAAATTTTTTCAAAAACCGGAGATCAAACAACTATATTAAAACAATTTCAAGTATTTTTGTTACCTTTTGACCATCATTTAGAGCTATATTAAGCGTAACTAAGGTTTCTCATATGTAAATTTTTTTGGTTAATCAGAACAAAAAACATTTTGTGATGCTTAATGAAATACAAAAAGACCACTAAAATTTATCAAGTATATGTTTTATTTGTATATAGTATTTCCAGTTTCAAAAATAATACAAAAAAAAGAATTTAATTTGAGAGGAACTTTGTTTCATGGTGAGACCGCCGACCCTATTTTTGTTATGCTGGGTAGGTCCATTGTTTATTATTTTTTCACATAAATTTTGGGCTTCATCTCATTATTTTATCGTAATATCCAGTTTGAAACATTAAAGTGTCATTTCTCCCTCTCAGTCATTGTGTGAGACAAGTTAATACTATTCTGTCAGAGTCTTACAAATATGAGTTGCAATTTTTCTTTAAAGATATAAATAACTTAATGACTACCCTAACAAAATAAATATAGTTGATATTTTTTAATTAAATATGCATTATTGGGTTTATTAATCAAAACTACTTAGTTGATGATTTGTTTTTCAATTTCGCTCAGACGATAACACTTTATTTCCGGTAAAGCAAAGGATTTAAAAAACACAACTACATTAAATGGTATTAAATTCTTGAGTATCAAAGCAGTACTAGTTGCCTCATCATCAATATTGAAGAACAACATGTGAATAATACGAATTATTGGGAGAAAAAAGTTTTCATGAATGTACTAACCCTTTGGGATTCTTTCCGCTGCATATCGGCAGAAGAGATTCCGCGTCAGTGCTGCAGTGCGTCACACGCCGTCCCGCTCACCGTCGAGACGCCAAGTTTAATACAGTGCAGCACTGGCGTTGAACCCCTTTTGCCGATTTGCAGTGGTTTTTGAACAAAAAAATCTCAAAGAGTTAAAAGCAGCTTTTTGAATCACAACCGCAGGACTAAAATATATATTATCATGGGTGGCGCGGGAGCGCCACGGGGCGATTTAGCCCCGTGGCGCCGCGTAAATATTAAAGAAAAACTCAAATTTGTCTGACTACTAGTTTATCAGATTCTCTAATGCACCCCCATGATTGTGACATTTTTGTCCTAAAATTTTTTTGTCTTTATGAATATTTATTGATTTATATCAATAATTTATTACCAAGAGAAGTAATATTTTGTCATGGGATATTCGGTATTGCACAAAAACAAATTGTCATGCTTGATAAAAAGTCTATGAAGCCGAGCAATTATAGAGTCAATTTTGACACCCCAGTAGAAACTAATTCGTGTAACCTAAGCAAGCCTAAGCCAAAAATTAAGTTAAAAACTAACTAAAAAAATAACCTTAAAAAAGTCGGAAATTGTTAAGCTCTAAGTTCCTTCTGTTCTATGGACCCCGTACGCCTATGTGGACACTTGGAACAGTAAATAAGAACTTAAAGCCGTAAGTTGGGAACTTAAAGCAGAAAGTAAAAGTCGATAAAATCTATAGTTAATTTTAAACCAAAGCCCAACCAAACCAACCAATTTACGTATTTTTCAAAACTCCACAACTTCCCAAGGTTTTCCGACAGCTCCAAGGTCCTTACTGAGGGCTGTACACACGCTGTACTGTCATGCTTAAACCTTTGGGATTTTTTCTTCCAAAAACCGCTGGAAATCCGCAGAAGGTATTTTGCTTCAGTGCTGCAGTGTGTTAAAATCCGCTCCCCGCCTCCGATGGGCACGGAATTTCGGACGTTAACACAGTGCACTTTAACACGTGTAATTCCTTCTGCGGATATTTAGCGTAATAGATCCCAAAGGGTTAATTTCCCTTGATTTGTTCATTTTTCTCTTATCACCTTAAATATTTTTGTTGGTTTTTAGAAATTTTTTAAATTTATAAATTGGGAAACTTATCAGTATTTTTTTTAAAAAAATTTTATAATAGTAAAGGCTGGTTCGTACTTATGACAAAACGTCCTTTGGACAAAGTCCAAAAGGAAATTTTAGAAAAGTCAAAACGTACCTTGGACAAGCCTACAAGCTAACTTTTTCCTTTGGACAAAGTATGAATGCTATTTTAAATTTGACTTTTGAACAAAGTCCAAAGGACAAAATCCAAAGGAAAAAGTCCAAAGGACAAAAAGTATGAACACGTCCAAAGGGAAAAGTCCAAAGGACAAAATTCAAAGGGAAAGTCCATAGGACGTTTTGACGCTGTTTTTGTCCTTTGGAAAAAGTCCAAAGGACCTTGTCCAAAAAACGTTTTGTCATAAGCATGAACCAGCTTTGAAAGTTAAATTGAATGTTGTAAATGCAGAACTAAATTTTTTAAAGTCATGATGCTTTTTTAATTGAGTTTAATCGGGCAATCAGTTTTTCTTAAAATATAATTAAGTTCTTTTTAATAAGGTTTTCAAAATATACTTTGATGAAGCCCAGGTAATCAAATCCGCTGAATTAACAAATAATAGGCTAAAACTAGGCTTCAAATATGAACTTTCTTTCCTTAATCTTATAAGCAAAAAACTGTTTTAGATACGTAAAATATTTTTGTGACGTTTTTTCAGAAGAAAATCTGCGAATTTGTGTTGTATTATCAATGTTCTAATCGCACTTTGCTAGGCGTACAATCAATTTTTTAACATTTGGAAATGGAAATTTCCCGATGGCGTATATTCGGACTGAGGATTCCTTGTGTTTATTAAGTGAAGCACGGCGCTAAGTAAAAGTAATTAAAGGTTGATTCTTGAAGCAATAATATTAATTACCTACAGCTTAAAACAGCGTGCGTCACGCTGAAGGCTGGATATCTTTTATTCGGGAGAGATTAGCTAAAACGCCTCGGACGATTTTCTTTCAATTAGTTCTTCTGATTTCATGGCTAAGATTGCTTAGAAATAACGAGGTTACATAAATACATTCTGACACTTCCTAGGGGGTTAACTGATTACCTATAGCCAGTTTCCAAATACATAAATATAAAAGCATGATAATTGTAAGTTTACCCGTTCTACAGTAGGGCAAAGCTATTATGTACATTCAATTTAAGTTCCAGTTTTTTTAACAGAAAAATATGAAGTCAAAAGTCAAAGTCATTTTCAATCATTTATTTTTAGTTAAAATATGGTGATTGAGAACAATTAAATTTATAAAATAATTTTTTTTTGAATTTTTACACAAAAAATTTTATTCTGATATCAAGCTGCATTTACCATAGCACCCGAAAAAATATTTCTTCCAAATGAAAAAAATATTTTCAAAATAACGCTCTTTTTAAGCATAATTTCTAAATGCATGTGTTTTGTCCCTTTATTTAGAGTTTACAATGAACACTACTTATTAAACCAGACAAACACTTTTATGTTTGATACATCTTTTATAAACAGAATTAATCCGTTACTGTGATTCAATTGGTGGTATGTTTGTGTGACCACAGTGTATAAACTTTACCGTGATGAACATTGCGTTGCACTGCAGTCTTACAGCCGTGTATTCACGGAACCGACAAGACCTAGCCGTCGTGTCATGTACATATTCATGACAATAGAGTGACTAGTTTTTGGCTTTTTTTAAATATAAACATAGCGTCTTGTATTGCTTAAAACTTAAATAAATAAATAAAATTTTGTTAATAAGTCCCAAGTTATTTTTAAAATATGTTAATTTTGATTGAAATTTTTAGTTTCAATTAACTTAAACTTGTGTTTAACAAAACCAAAAAAGCTTGCACGTCCATGGTTATCAAGATGTTTATGACGCGCCAGGCATGAGACGCCGGTTTTGTGAATACCGATATTACAGGAGTAAGACATAACATTAAGGAAAGTACATTATGAAGCCATCATGCCTCTGAAATAAATTGTACAAATAACGACGAAACCTACTCTTACCGATTAAACTTGGTTGCAAGATCGTATCATTATTGAAAAAAATTATTTATCTTAATTAATAAAAAGTACCTTTTTGGTAATTTTTTTATAAAAACAATATTGTTTACTATCAACAAATTTTTGGTTAAAGTTTTTTAAGTTAATTGTGGCAGCAACAAAAATTAAAAAGTTTATATTAATTTTAAGACATTTCGATCTATTCTGCGATTATCCTTAGTTAAAATATGAATGGATGTTTTTCCCCAGTTGTATGTTGTTGCAATTAAAATTTAATCAAAATCAATTACAGTTTAGCCAGTGTTAAGTTATTTTCTCGTTTTTTAAACAAAATAGGGTTAGAAGGTTTCAGAAGATGAAAGAGTATTACCAATGTTATTTGCCATTGTCAAACTACATAAAAACCCAATTAAGTTTAGATTTATAGCTGGTGCAAACAAATTCAGTACAAAGTCTGTATATATTTTACTAGGTAAAATCCTAAAGTTGTTCAAAATTTATTTTCATAATTATTGTAACTCACTTGTTGAAAAAATTGGTATTACTAATTGGTCTATAGACAATAGTTTACAAGTAATTAATAAAATTGAAAATATTGAAAGCATTGATCATATTGTGACTGCAGATTTTAGCACTTTATATACAAACTTATCTCTTAACACAGTATTAGACACAATGTTTAAATTAACTGATTTCCTCTTTAACAATGCCAAAAAGCAATATCTGGCGGTAGGATATGATAAATGCTTTTATACTGATAACAACCTAGTATACGATAAAATAAGTGTCTATTCAAAATATGAAATAAAAAATCTAATTAAGTTTGTCGTTAACAATACATATATTAAATTTTCTGGAATTATTTTTAAACAAATCTCAGGTATACCATAGGAAGGTAATGCTTCTCCTCCAATTGCAGATTTATCTTTGTCATTTATGGAATTTATTTATATCAAAAACAAATCAATTCTAAAATTATTAAAAAAATACAGTAAGATATATGGATGATGTTGCTTGTTTTAACTGTCCAAAATATCTTGAAATTTGTAAAAATATTTACCCAGATTCATTATCTCTTTCACAAACTAATAAATCGGCCAATACATGTGAGTATTTAGATTTACAAATAAAAACTAACAATGTTTATAGGTCTATAACTGTTTATAACAAAGCTGATGCTTTTCAGTTTAATGTTATCAGGTATGTACACAAATATAGTAATGTCTGTAATAATCTAGGAACTAATGTTTTTTATTCTCAATTAATTCGAATCGCGCAAATATGTAATGAAAAAGAAAAATTCTTAGTAAAAATAAATGAATTGTTCCCTCAATTTTTAAATCTTAAGTATAAAAATAGTGAGTTATTGGACCAGATAAATAAATTTTACTTAAACTATAAACCACTTTTATCCAAACTTAATAAAAAAAGTCAGATTTAACCATAAATTATCTTTAATTATTTGCTTCTTTTCTAAATACATCAAACTATTCTATAACTATAAAAAATTTCAAGGTATTGTTTTGCATACCTTGTTGCACTATCCTGGTCTGTGGTTCTCCACAACGCCAGTTGCTTCTCCTGGAGTAGCTTAATGGCTACTACAGGTTGCTTTACTGCTAATTTTTTAGCAGCAAAACCTAAAATTTATTTCTTCTTTAAAATTAATTACTTATAATTTTGCCTTTTACTGTTTGCTTTTTTAAATCAATAATCACTATATATCTTATTACTATTTTTAATCAACAATCGTTAAAAATAAATTATGCAAATTGACTACTAAATTACTAATAACGGATTAATCCACAGTGTTTAATCCAAGCCAGTAACTGGTTCCTGCCTGTATGTGTAAAACCAGTAAAACAAGGATCGTAATGCATTATAAGATACTACTGTTTGTTTTATTTACACGCGTTTTAATTTTTTAAGAATTTTTTAATAATGTTATTATTTTGGCGTGTTGTTTTTTAATTTTTTATGTTTTTTTAATGTTTTTTAATATTTTAAATGTCATTTAAATCCATTTTTTATTTTATTATCTTTCCAATAATTTTAAAGTTTTAATAAAAATTTATATTTTTTTAAAAAGTTTTATTTAAATATTTTTGTATATTAACATTATTTTTCTCAAACCACTGCTTGTTTTTTCATTACATGTATTAGAATAAACTTATAAAATAAGCATTTTGTATTTTATGCTAATCTAATAACTGTTTTAATATTTGTTTAATAATGTAAAAATTTATACAAAAAATAATAAAATAACCTTGTAGTTTATTCTAATTTGTAACATAAGTATAATAGCCCCCGCTGAAGACGTGCAACTATTATGCTTATTTGTACATTACGTGTTTGGGGAAGCACAGAAACACGTAATTTTTATGTTTTTTGTTTTATTATTTTGTTTATCTGCAACTTTAGGTATGCTTCGTTTTTTTATGTTATAATTTACGCCTTGTAACATCAAAATAGATTAAAAACATGAATAATAATTATTATTATATATTTTTTCACAAGATCCAATAAATTGATTCATTATCCAACATTTTGTCTTTTTTATGATGGACCAATATTCAATTTTTTTGGTTAACAAACATTTACTATTTTTTGGTAAAAATTAAATTAAATAGTTTACATTTGCGTTTACTCCTAGTATTCCGTCTACAATTTAAATTCAATTTTTGGAGTTGCAAGCATAATTTATCAACACAAAAAAAACAAAAAAAATGAAACTCATACTTTTAATACTAGACTTTAAAATTACTCAGATATTTTAACTGTTAGTTTAACCCTTTGAAATTTTTTCGTCCAAAAACCGCTGCAAATCGTTCACGCCAGTACTGCACTGTGTTAAACTCCGCGTCCGCGATCTTCCCAGAGTGAAATTTAACCCAGTGTATAGCACTGGCGCGAAACATCTTCTGCGGATTTGCAGCGGAAAAAATCCAAAGGGATTAAACTTGTCTCAGTCAGCATTTTCGGTTGTCGACAAAATCTGAATTTCAAAACACTTATTTCAATAACGGCGCCACGGATTAATCACAGAAATGTATATCAATGTGCAGCTTAGACTTTTGACTATCACCTAAATTTACAAAATGATGTTTATCAATGACGCCATTCTACAATTAATAGCGTTATAAACCAAATCCTCAAAAAGCGACTTTTTTAATATCAAATTGTATACGATTTTTGGGGATGGATAAGACAGAAATGGGGATGGCTAAGACATTTTTGCATAAAATAGTCTCTATCCATTTACGTTTGATTTGTTACTATATCATTTTTTAATAATTTTAGCTAAGGGTCAAAAAGGTATAAACTATCCACTGAAGACCGCCATATTAACCCGTTGCAGCGTTATTGAGATATAAAGTTTAAAACTTTAAGCTTTGCTGCTGGTCCACATTATTTTGTGCGTACTACAGTTTTTAAAAATATTCTACAAAAAAAGTAGGAACAAGAGCAAACAGAATTGTATATTAATTGTGAATTTTTTATCATTGTGTAATATGGCCCACATATTTGCGTAAGTTAGAAAAATGTTGGGAATTCAAAGAAAATTAAATTATTTTTGGACAATTTTTAAATTGTAGTTTTTTAATTATTTAAATAAGAAGGTTGTATTTTTCACACGACAGGAACAATAAATATAAAAAGTAACGAAATTGCGACCGTAAATAAATGCTGCGATGTAGGGTTTCTGACTTAATTTCGGCCAGGCCTTAATTTCGGCCACCAATTTAGGGTGTTAGAAAATTAGCTTATTTTTTAAACACAAAAAAACTAACACAAAAGTAACTGGATGAATGTTGAATAAAGTGTTTTTGCAAAAGATTTTTTGTTTGTTATTCTACATTATCAACATTTTCATACAAAAAGTGATTTTTTGTGATTTTCTTAATTTTTGCTTTGTGTTTAAACTGCATCAAATTTAGAGCAAAGCAATATATAAGCTTAAAATATGTTCTATTTAAGGCTCAAAGTTGTTAATTTTCATATTTTGATATTTTCTTCAAAATCACTTTGCAACGCGTTTAAATAACTGCGCATTTTAAGATTCCGTTAATTTCGGCCACCTTAAAATTTAGGTGAAAGAACCTTAGTTATTGTGAAAGAATTTAGTTAAATATCATCGTACTGCCGTATTTATAAAGATTTTTTTTGCTCGTTTGACTTTTTTTACGTTTTTTAAGCCAAAAATAAAAATTGAACAAAAAATACAAGTTAGTAAAACTTGTTTTTTAAAGGTTTTGACATAACTATTTAAAGTCTTGCTAATAATTATTAAAGTTGGCACATCGGAAAAAAATAAGTTATATGTACCAAGAAAAATACCTTAAATAAATTTGCAAACTTTAAAAATTTTTATTGTTCGTTTTGACAATAGTTATAGCCAGTTTTTTCTAAATGGCCGAAGTTAATGGTTCGCGCCTTAATTTCGGCCAGTATAAAATGAAAACTTTAAACCGCCACTGATTTTTAAGAGTAACAGAAATTTTAAAATTTTGCACTGGAATTAAAAAAATAGCTATCGTTTGATTTTTAGACTAAATTTTGGGTCGATTGGAAAAACCAAAAAAAAAACTTATCCAAAAAAATAAAAAACGGTGGCCGAAATTAAGTCAGTTACCCTATATTATTAAATTTTAATTAAATGTAAAAATACGCGGATCATACTTGGATTCAAAAGTACGTGGTTTATTTGTTTGTGAAAAATTAAAATAGGAAACATGTTGTAACCGTCAAAGTTTTTTGTTCTCTTATTTATAATATCACGAATTTCATCGAATATTTACTTCAGTATGATATTTTGTTTGCTGATTTACATAGTAATATTTTAATCGCCTGTGCCTAGCTACTGTAAATGTATTTTTCAACCATAAATTTTTCTTTCTTAATAAAAATAATGCAGCGAGAAAATAGATGCAGCAACAATTAAGTTAATTTCCCTCAATTATTAATGTGAGGGTTTAAAAGCGGTTTATTTTGTAAAATTATCGTACCATGTAAAAATGTAAAATTGTAAAATTGTAAAATTATCGCAACAATACAATCGAACGTTAAGAAATTTTGTTTAAATAAGTTTTTGGCACATGACACCGGTTAAAATTTAATTTTCCTTTAAACAAATACCTAAATCAAATTTAATTATATTCGTATATTGCTTTTTTACGAAATTATAAGATTAAAAAATTCTTTTACTAATAGTGTTAATTTACCTTACTGATGAGGTCCCTTTTTTACCAAATAGAATTTTTGTATGGTTTGGCTGTGTCCTAATATCAAAAATATATAATAAAAGAAAAATGAGACACTTAGAACAAACTGCGTGTAAAAAACGGTCCCATTTAAATGGGACCTTTCGATTTTGGTCCCATTTAAATGAGATCCCATTTCAATAAGTCTCATTTAAATGGAATCCCATTTAAATAGGCCTCATTTAAATGGGACTTATTTAAATGGGATCCGATTTAAATGGCACCTATTTAAATGGGATCACATATAAATGGGATCTAAGATTTTATTTTTATTGTATTTTTAATAAAATTCTCACCTTTTTTCATGTTTAGTTTCAGAGAGGATTACATCTAATAAAACCTCTCAAAAAACTATTAATGGCTAACAAATATGTCACATGTACAATACTTTCAAAGAACACTCAATACCAGCGAAAAAGTTTTTGCTCAAATGCTCTAAAGTGCTTATTCTTAGAAGGAATTTGAGAAAACTCGTTCCTGCCAATTCGCTACCCCACCTTTTACAACCCTTTTTCTGAGCAGGGGCCTGTTTCATAAAAACCTTTGTAAATTCTCATTTTACAAATCTCCGCCTATTTTTATGATAAAGGTTTTTCGACTTGTAATCTAGGGGGAGCATATGCGCCCACCGCTCTGCGGTGATTAGTCGTAGTCACGTCATTTCATCTCCGCTGATCGATCAATATTTGATGTGTCGTATATCCTTTATCATGTAAATTACAAAAAATAGGCGGAGACTTGTAAAATGAATATTTACAAACGTCCTTATGAAATAGGCCCCAAGAGCAAATTAGTCCTGGCGCCGCACCAACCTTTATTAGAGAACGTTGGTAAATTTTAAAATTCAAGTTCATATTCGTACTCTTCTTTATTTTATTCTTAGTATTATTTTAACGTTCATATTTTAAAATCGATATTACTCAATCGCAATAGGTTGATCAAAATAATGTGGGCTCATTGGAATGAAGAAAAAAACGTTTCATTTAGGTCCCTGTTATTGATTTATTGATCAAAAAAATAAATTTGCATAATATATAAAAAAAAATTTCTACCTGCCCAATAACGCCTTCCTGCAACAACAAAAAGTCCACAGTCTCAACAAACCGCAGACAGCCCGATAGCTGTCCTCAGTTGGTTTATTTTTTCAGTGCGGATCTAGTTAGATAATTTAGATTGAAAATTTAATTGTCTTTCAATTTATTCTTCGTTTCTCCTCCTTCTCCTTCTCTTCATTTTTTTATATTGTTCCCATTTCCAGATTTTTAAATGGAGGCAATAAGCCACTTATGACCCAAATTCTTTCTTTTTTTTACTTTAAAGATATTCTAAACCGTGTTTGTATTGTTGCCCCAACTGAATCTAATTTTCAAACCTTAAGCAGGAAAGGACTTAACATACACCCTGACGATATAGATTTACATTTAACGTTTCAACTATAAAACTGAATGTACAATGTCGGCAAAGTTTTGAACATATAGTTTAAACATACTGTATAATATGTATTCTACTGATAATATTAAAAGAGTACATATCGACAACAGAATGATTATAAGTTATAGACAAGTTCTGAATAAGGGTTTTTTTAGTGTAGGAAGAGGGTACAATAACTACTTGCGCCAATCATATGTAGGAGAAAAATTGAGAAACAGCAAGCGACTAGTACATTTTACGGTTTAAAGTATTTTATATACTTATTGGTTCAGAATCTCGACCCCTTTTCTTCAAAATTTTTTAAATACTTCTTAAAATAACAAAAGCAAAAACAGTTTTTGAGGATTTTTAGTTTTTTCCGCTTTGTAGGTGCGGCGCTGCTGGCGCGTTTGTTTTCCAGTTATTTAATGTTTCAATTAAAGAAAATGCTTAATTTAAAAGTGTGAAATGGACATTTTTAAAATTAATTTTTAAATTTTGAATAGTTTTACAACCAAAACGATAAAAAACCTATGTAGGTTTAAAATTAGTTTCAAAGCACAAGCTTACAGTTTACTTTTACTGATTTGGAATCATTGTTCACGAAAATACCATTTTAGTCATGATTTCTAACTATTGTGACGTTTAATAAAAAAACCAAAATTTATTTAGCACAAACTGATATATTAAAGCACTTCAACGTAGTGAAAAATATCATCGTGTAGCAATCTTTATGAAGTATAGGTTTAAACTTAAGAAACCAATAAAACTAAGATTTTTTTAAATTTTATTTTTTTTCTTTTTGAAACCTCTTTCGTACAGTAAAAGACGCTTATTCAGAACTAAAGCTAAAGTCTTCCAGGCTGAAATTAAGGGCGTAACCGCTCTACGCCAGAAAGAAATAAACAATAAACCCCCGACCGAGAAAAATTAAAAAAAAAGTTTTCAGCGGTTATGTAACCAATTATTATTGAGTTGCGTCAGGTGTTTCTCTGCACGTGATAATTTTTCAAAGAACGAGTGGTTACTTTACCACTCATCTATTTTCACCCTGATAGAATTTGTCTTTAGTCTATTGCGCAGCTAAAACTTATTTTATTAGATTATTTTTTTGAATTCGATTCAAATATAATTTTTTTAAAATCAATTTTAAAAAAATGGAAGACTAGCCTTTAAAAAAAGAATAAAACAGGGAAAAGGGTCTTTTTCACCTCAGGGGTATGTTTAGACAGAAAAAAAGTAAGGTAGCAGACCTGTAAACTGCCCCCCGCATTTTATTGGGGGACAATTTCAAAACGGGGGGGGGGCACATGGGCAACTTTTTTGAAACGGGGGGGGGGCAATAAAACGGGGGAACACAAGCAGGAGAGAAAGAGAAAAAATGGAGAAAAATAACAAAAAAGCGAAACTAAGTTAAAAATAGGTCTAAAATGACATAAAATGCATTGAAATAGGTTAAAAACTGCATAAATTTTGGCGTCATAATACGTCAAAAAAGGCGCCATAATTTTTGGGTAATTTTTGATTTTTGGGCGGGAGGGGGGGGGCAAAAAAACAGGTGGAACCTATCCTCCAATAAAGCGGGGGCATTTCCAGACCATGTACAGGTCTGAGGTAAACATATCTGGACTATCCGAAATAAGTATCTGGTTTGTGCAGTTGCTCACTAAGTAAAAAAAGCTATCATTATGATGTTAAGTTGTTTATATGGCGAGCTAATTACACAACAGAAATGGCATTAGATGGTTGGCTAAGCGTTAAACTACTGTTTGCCAAAAATTCAATTATTTAGGACATAAAACAAAATTTTACAAAAACAACTTAGATTTAACAAATGTGTTCTTTAAACGGTTTATTTTAATTCAAATGTCACTTTCAGGTTATTTAAAAACACAAGTAGCCCGTGTCAGCCATACGGCTGACAAATAATTTTTCCCGCATTTTTTATATTCATTTATTAATTTTTTTTTTCAAAATTCAACCCTTTTATGCCATTCCCGTGACTGTAAGCTTTACAGTAATATCTCAGTTACCCACTCTAATTTTGTTTGGAGAGAAGGGTCTTTCCCTCTTTTGGTGAAAATATGTTGTCCAGCATAAAGGTGTCCGTGTTAATTTTTTACTAATTTCAACCACCTTATGATGCTCCCTGAACTATAAGGTTTCCCATAATATCTCATTTACCCTCATTTTTTCTGTGGTTGGGGAGGAAGGTTCTTCCATCTTTGGTAAAAATATGTTGTCCAATATAAAGATGTCCATGTTATTTTCTTAAAATTTTAACCCATTTATGACATTTTCCAGACTGTATGCTTTGCAATGATACCTCATTTAGCCCAATCCGTTTTGTGGTTGAGAAGAAGGGTCCTTCCTTTTGGTGAAAATGCGTTGTCCAGCATAAAGATGTCCTTGTTATTTATTTTTTCAAAAATTTCACCCTTTTATGACATTCCTTGAAATTCAAGCTTTGCAATGATATCTTATTTAACCCAATCCTTTTTGGGGTTAAGGAGAAAGGTCATTTCTCCTTTTAGTAAAAAAAAGTTGTCCAGCATAAAGATGTCCATTTTCATTTTTCCAAAAACATGATATTCTGGTTTCACATTGGTGAATTACCCTTACCAATAAATTTGAGCCAATTTGAAGATAAAAATTTTTTCAACTTTCAAAGTCTATAGGGCCCTGTTTTTGTGAAAAGGTGTTGTCCAACCAAAAGATGTCCACGCAATTTTTTTTTAATTTCAACCCCTTTATGACATTCCCCTGTCTGTAAGCTTTGCAATGATATCTCATTTAGCCCAATCCTTTTGCTGGTTGGGGAGGAAGGTCATTCCTCATTTTAGTAAAAAAACATTGTCCAGCATTAAGATGTCCATTATAATCTTATCAAAAAAACATGACATTTTGGTTATATATTGGCTAATTACTCTTATCAATAAGTTCGAGCCAATTCCAAGAAAAAAATTTTCACTTTCCAAAATCCATAGGTTTCCCCTTTTTGTGAAAATGCTTTGTCCAGGCTTAAGATGTCCATGCAAATTTTTTTCAAAATTTCAAACTCTTTATGACATTCTCCGGACCGTAAGCTTTGCAATGATATCTCATTTAGCCCAATCCCTTTTGTGGTTGGTGAGCAACGTAATTCCCTTCTTTAATGAAAAAAACGTGGTCCAGTATAAAGATTTCCATGTTCATTTTTCCAAAAACCATGATATTCTGGCTTTACATTGCCTAATTACTCTTTCAAATAAGTTTGAGCCAATTCTGAGTCAAAAAGTTTTTATGTTCCAAAATCCATAGGGCCCCCCCTTTGGTGAAAACGCGTTGTCCAGTATAAAGATGTCCATGTAAGTTGTTTCAAAATTTTAACCCCATTACGACATTTCCTTGGGTATAAGCTTTCTAACGATACATCATTCACCTTAATCCGTTAGGGAGGAGTTAGGGAACACACAGACACACACACACACACACACACACGCACGCACGCACGCACGCACGCACGCACGCACGCACGCACGCACGCACGCACGCACGCACGCACGCACGCACGCACGCACGCGCCCACACACACACACACACACACACACACACACACACACACACACACACACACACACACACACACACACACACACACACACACACACACACACACACACACACACACACACACACACACACACAGACATTACGTCTATTTATATATAGATGAATAAAATATATGCACTTTTTATTGGTTGTTTTTAAAAAATTATGTTTTTTACTAAAACCTTCTTTAGTGTTCTGTTGTTTAATGATCAACAGTTATATTTTGTGTTTTTATTTGGTTTTGTAATTTTTTATTTTGTTATTTCACTGTCCATCTAACGAAAATAAAATTCAACTTTGTGCGTAATTGAAAAATAATAATTTATTTCGCATATCGGACCGCCGCTCACGCGAAAACAATAAAAATGATGCGCTTAAAAAACATTTTTTTAATTACGCACGCGAGTAAAAAGTAAAAGTAAAAATTTTAAACGCTAAAGTAAAAACAATATAAAATGATGCGTATTTATAAAAAAATTTGTTGTAATGTTTTTTATTCATAGCTCCCATTTAAATGTGACCTGTTTAAATGGGATACTACTTATATAGGTCCATTTAAATGGGATCCCATTAATGGGATCCCATTTAAATAGGTCCCATTAGGTCCCATTTAAATGGGACCTATCAAAATGGGATAATGGGATCCCATTTAAATGGGACCAAAATCAAAAGGTCCCATTTAAATGAGACCTTTTTTTACAAGCAGTTTGTTCTAAGTGTCTCATTTTTTCTTTATTATATATTTTTGCTAATATTGATATTATATCTAATAAATTTAAACAAAAATTAATTGCATTGCTAAATTGAAAAATAATATTGTTAAATTCTTTTTTTAAATAGACATGTTTCGAACAATTCAAAAAATCATTCATGACATATACTACAGCAGCATACGAAATTAAGTCCTGAAAAAAGCTAATTTTAATACTTTAGATAGTTTTCTATTTTAAAGCCGCTACAAAAATTATTTTTTAAATAGTTTTAAAACATAATCTATCTACCCGTTTATGTGAACAAAAAAACTGTCAATATTAGCTAAAGAATTGTTTATAATTTCTAAAGAATCGATTTATAATAAAAATGAGTCATTGTGAAAAACACTATACATACAATATAAAATTCTTTGCAGTTATAACATTACTAAAAACATAGATTTACCAAGTTCAATTTTGCTAAAATTTTGTTCAAAAATTGTTTGCCAGTTCTCTGTCGTTAAGCAGCTGTTACTTTGGCTGTTTTCCAAATGAAAGCTATCAGTTTTGCTGTTAAAACCGTTGAGAAATTATGGACCTACCTAGCATAACAAAAATTGGGTTCGCGGTCTCAAAACGAAACAAAGTTTTTCTCAGATTAAATGCATTTCATTCTAGCAATTTTCAAACTGAAAGTATTACAAATAATAAAACAAATAAATACAGGGTTTAGCGGCTTTTTTTGCATTAAATTAAAGCATTACAAAATGTTTGTTTTTCTGATTAACCCAAAAAACTTTACATATGAAAAACTTAAGTTAAGCAAAAAATAGCTTTTAACAATGGCGAAAAATTAGCAAAAATGTGTGAAATTGTTTTAATATTGTTGTAAAATCTCTCGTTTTTAAAAAAATTGAGAAAAATTATTTATTTCATAACGAATTCTAATTTCGTGGCGGGAGCGCGGACCCAAAATTTATGTTATGCTAGGTAGGTCCATATTCTTCGGTTATCATCAGAATAATTTTTTCTGATACCAATAACGTTGTTTAAAAACGGTTCCTGCGACTAGTTTCATTGTAGTCAGCATTACATTATAACTTGGCACTGATTTTTAATGCTGATTTATTTCACAGTCGCAGTTCATTGTTTACAGTTCATTGTTCCAATCTAGAATAGGGTGTTCTTCAGCAATCATGTCATATGCTTGTGTCGACAATTGTCCGACTGTTATTGACCGTATGGGTTTCCGAATGAGCTGTATTCATATGGATCATCACTTCCATAACCCCCCAGGAACATTTCGTGAAATCTGGACCTGTCTATGGTGCTTTTCCTCAGAGTAGTCCCGTCAGCATCCATGTAGGAATTGACAAAATAGTTGTTGAGACTACGCTTGTTTTTGAGAGCCTCTTTCTTTTTGTTAAGCTGCTCCTCTTGGGAAAGGGCGTTGGGGCCCTTGGAATCGTCCACAGTCTCGCAACTGGGAAAGATTATAGTGAAGTAGTCGTAGATGAGAACAATTATCTCCAAACAAGTGATAACGCTGATACCTGCAATTGAAATGTTATTTTTGAAATTAAAAACAATGTAAATTCAGAAGTTAACGAAGGACATTTAAAAAATTAATAGTTTTGAAGTTTTATAATAGCCGTTTGGATTTTTATTTCAATCAACGTAAAAATATATTTACTTACAAGAGAGTTGGTTCTATAGTGTTTCTATAGTGTTCTATATTTATATTTATTTGAACAGCTTAAACGACAATAATTAAAAAATAAGAGTATTATATGTTTTACGAAAGATTACGTCAAATTAATATTGAACATCGCAAATTATTAGTTGAAACAATAGAAAATTTATAAAAATGGATTGACATATGTCTTGAAAGGGCTTTAGCAAATAGTTAACCCTGTTTTTTTCCCCATTTCACTTTAATGTCATATATTGCGTTTAATAAAAATAAACTGCGAAACTAAAAGAACTTTTTTAATATCCCTATTTGTTGAGAACAAAAAATTTAGAATATTATGGCTACCGTATGTTTGTAACAAATATTAATCATAAAAATTGATAAAATTATAAAAAAAATTAATAACAACTTGCCTAACCACAAACCAAGTGAACCCCCGAAATCCGCAATTAAGTTTACAAACTAAAAATAAAAAAGTACATGTTAAATTGTCTTTAAAATAAAAAAAATCAGCATGAACATAAAATTTCTATACTAAACTCAAGGTTTAAGAAACTTCGGCGGTTCAGTATACGAATTTTTCATTAACACTCATTTCGTTAAAGCAGTTTTCACAACTTTTCGCAAATAGTTTTTAATAAAATATAATTTAAAATATGTAAATGCAAAATCAAGCCATTCTTAAAATCAATTTTGCTATAAAAGCCACTATTTTTTATCAATAATTATTAATTGATTACTGTTACTAATAAAGTTGTTTTGAAAATTTAACATAAAAAATTTAAAAAAAATTACGCCGTATGCTTCCGTTTCAGTTAAACGTTGATAATTAAGTTGTTCAAAATACACCTCGAGAAGTGCAGCATTTTCTCTAAAATTGTCACAAAAACTTTTAAAAAAACAACAATTTTTTTGTGTAATGCTAGAACTTTGAGTAGATAAAAATACATGAAAATACCTATAAAAAATGTTCAAAATTTCTTTGAACAGTTTATGATAATTGGAAAATCCAAAATTTTTTTTCGTTAAATAAAAAGCTTATACTTATTTGACTAAAACATCACAATTTTAATACAAAAAGAAATAGAATTCTGAAGAACCATTTAGGCCCCGTTCACACCTGATCCCAGTTCCCAGATACCAGATCCCAGAAACGGCCTGTTCACACATGTTTGTTTACCGGGATAAAAGCTCGTGCGCGCGAGGGTTGTTTTAGTCAAATAACGCGCGTAAGATGGAACGTACAACAGGAAATATTCGTTTAAAACACAAAAAAATATTTAAAATGAATTTTGTTCTAAATTGAATAATTAAAACAAAATTGTAAAAAAAAGTTTACTGGAATAAAACATAAAATTTTTATTACATTTATGAATAAATTAATTTTTTACAATCGTTTTGATCATATAAATTAGTTTTTTAGACTATAAAAACTGTTAAACTTTTAAATTTGTTTAAAAAAATTGTTTTAGCTATGATTTGGGTAAAAAAACACAAGGATTTTTGTATCATATTCGTGCCCGCTTTAAGCAACAAAACAAAACAAAAGCGAAGCGTTGTAATTGAAAATCGTACCTACCAAGCGTTGTAGAATTGTACGTACGAATACAAAATAATACTTAAAACACAAATGGGGGGGGGGGGGGTTGGTGGGGTGTTTGGTTTTTTTTTTTGGGGTGGGGCGGGGTTTGGTGGGGGCGCGGCGGGGGGGGGGGGGGGAAAGAATATTTTAAAAATAATTTTTAAGGCGCTAAATTGAAGTATCAAAAAAAGTTAAGAATCAAGTCTAGTTTAATAAAACGTAATATTTTATTACTTTTATAAATAAAATAATATTTTAAAAACGTTTTAATAATATAAATGAATTTTTTTACACTAAAACTTTAAAATTTGTTTAAAAATATCGTATTAGGATTATTTTGGTTAAAAACCAACTATTTTTGTTCTATATTCGTACACCCGCTTGGAGAAACGTAGCAAAAAAAGAAGCGGAGCGCTGTTGTAATAATTGCACACAAAAAGTTCAAAAAATCAATATTGTGCAGCTGGTGTGTGTCCTTAATTAATATAATTACCAACATTATTACGTAAAATCTATATGTGTGCACTGAGCGCGTGTGATATATGCGCGAAAACGCATTTCCGCTCGCTTTCCCTTAATTTTTTCCCAGAAGTTGGAGCGCCGCTCCAAGTTTTTCTGGGAACTGGGATCTGGGATCTGGGAAACAGATGTGAACACTTGTTTTTGCTGTTTCTGGGATCTGGGAACTGAGAACAGGTGTGAACGGGCCCTTACTAAACTTTTAAAACTATGCAGACTTTATTTATTTGTTTAAATATGACAAAATGAAAAATGATATTGTTATTTTTAAATTTTACGTGACTATTGATTGAATTTTTGCTGATATGTGTCTCACTAATTAAAGATCAATTTAAAGTAGAAATTATGATTTTAACAGTCACAAGAGCGAAATTTAATTGAAAAATATTAATTAAAATTTTGGGGGTCCCAGTACTAAAAGCGCTAAAAATGGGGGTTTTGAGTTATACCCCAAAAATATTTTTTGGAACACCCCCCAAATTTGAGGTGTCGGGTACCCTTCAAAAATCCGGGAGGATGCCCACCTATGGTCACAACGATTGGGTTTTGATACAGAGAAAAAAATTTGGATTGTCCAACCCTATATTGACAATGCTCTCATGTACTGTGGACGCTGAAAATAACCCAAGAATAAATCCACTAATATAGTAGTAGAATTTCTTACTCATATAATTTATTGCACTCTTCGTGTGATCTGTTCCTTTCTTCGCATTCACGGATTGTGAAACGTTTGGCAGGAAATTTAGACGCTGAGAAGCTTACAGTATATACCTAAAATATTTTAAATATAAAATTTGTGTTTATTTAATAGTTTTGTTTATTGAATTTTTTTAGTCGACTTTTTAAGCTAAATCATGTAGTTTATAGCCCCACGCAATATTCTTGATTTCTTTTTTGGGTAATTATTTCTTTTTTTAATTGCGGAATAATAATAAGATATGATTTTCGGTGATATTTTTAAATTCTAAACCCATGGAATAAATTTTAATAGAATCAAAAGTTCATTTGAAAATGTTAAAAGAACGTTATTTTGAATGTTTTTCTTGTTTAATACATTATTTTAAATTTTTATCGATCTCTTTATCTCGATTTAAAATACACTATAGATCAATTGGCAGCAAGTGATTAAATAATAGACGGATGTTTGGAATATTTTTTAAAAAGAAAGCCCATTTGACCAAAATCTTAAAAATTTATTTGGTATACGGCCAAAGTCATAAAAAACTGAAGCCGAGCAAATTTATTAAAAATTTAAATTTAAAACTTTATTTCGTTTTTAGTTTAATTTCGGAGTTCGGCTTGGGCTTGCCTGGGATACAAGCTTTATTTTAAACCTTGTTTGAATATTTGCTGAAGAATTTAAAGGTCCAACGTTTCAAATAATTTCTGCTAGCAATTAACAATAACATGACTATTTTTCTGGAAAACGGAGATGCGAATCGTATAGTGGTACATACTTTTGTGAATAAGACTTTTAAATATGCTTTTACGACTTTTACGTTCGTGTACTAGAGTCGTTTTTGTTGAATATTTTAATTGATATTAAATGAATTTATATATAATTTAATTTAATAATTTAGCTCTTTTTCTACATAAAAAATTTTTTAATATTCTTCTAATGATTGGTACTATTTGGTATACCCGCCCTTTAGATTTACATATTTTCACAAAAGTATATGAAATGGCAATACAAATGCGTTTGTCACCGAAATCTAAAAAAATTATAAATATTTGGCAGCAAATATTCTAAAGAAAACGTAAACAATACCTTTTTTACACTTAAATTAACATAAAAACAAAAAAATGTTTACACAATTTAATGCTGCAAATATTTTCTAAAAACTTAAACTAATGTCTGAGAAACATTAAAGTTTGTACAAAAATTATGCAAAAATTTTAAATAATTATTATTATTGTTTAAAAACATCGTGCACAATATATTAACGTCTAATGAAAAAAAACTTTAAATTAAGCATTTGGATACGTTAGCTATCCATGATCGCATCTTTTTCTGGTTACCACGGTGAAACAATCGTCCTATTATAATGAAACTTTCGTCCCGGTGGTGTTTTTCTTTGATCGTTGTGGTTTGTACACTTCACCGCGATTAATTTTTCATAAATATCTCAGTCATAACATGGTGACTGCCAAAAATAGTTATTACTGCACTTGCAGCGCACAAGCGCAAGTTTTTTTCTGCACTCCAACCTCAGTTAGCGAAGTGTCCAGCGAGCGAACAAAAATTGAAATGATTAAAACTAATGCGCGTTCATAAAACGATAGCACATATTCCAATAACCATGCCAAAAGTATTACATATGTATGACCTACGTGGTATTTAAAGTTAATCGCGGTTGAGTTTAGAACAGCACAAAAAGTAAAGCGTAAAGGCTGGTTCATAGCTTCATACTTATGTAAAAACGTCCTTTGGACAAAGTCCAAAGAACGTTTTTACATACGTTTATACGCTGTGTTTGTCCTTTGGACTTTGTCCAAAGGATGTTTTTACATAAGTATGGACCAGCCTTAACTGAAAAAAAGGCGATTACGGTAACGCGTTAATTGTTTATTTCAGTGAACAGATTGCTTTTCAGACTATTAATAAAAGCCATTACATCTTGTTTGCAAGGCTGTGGACAATTACACTTTAGATCTTTTTGAATGTCGGGCAGTTTCTCCTCCTGTTCTTTGAGACAAAGAACGCCTTCGGTGTCATTGGAACCGCAATATCTGCAAAAACAAACAAATTGTGTGCACTTTTTAATTAAAAAGTTTTCGTCCAATTGCTTTTGTAGTGAAAACCACAAAAGATGTATTACTTAATTATAATGAGACTTTTGCTCCAAATTATTATTGTTTTTCTGCTATATTTTTTATTAAATATTGAAAGATAGACAAAGCAGTCACCCAGGCATAATTTACTAATAATTTTAGCAGTTTCAACCCTACATACTAAACTTAATGGCAAATTTTGGGAATTTTTGTTCAAGGTGCTTCAAACCAAAGTAAATTAAGAGGTAAAAAAATAACAATTTAATATTTCCCTGTATTTTTCCCTTTATTTTTTTAACAAAATATTTTTTAAAATCTCTATTTTTTAAAAATAAATTAGAAAATTTTGTTAAATTAAAAAATGTTTAAATTTTTTGTAATCGTTCTTAACAAATGTAGCTTAACACTAAAATAGATATAGGTTAAAAGAATTCTGACACTAACGCTTAACTTAATTAATTATTTTTCTTTTTTTAAAAATCCAGAAGACATTTTTTAATTAAAATCTACCTTTCACCATAAGGAAGTGGTTGTCTTGGATCTCCGCAGCCACACACTTCAATAAATTTTCGTTGTAAACATATTCTAGTACAACCCTTAATAAAAAATTGTCTTAGAACTAATATTCTTTAATCTACCTATTTATTAAAATCTTTTTCGAAATTTCTTAATTTTTAATGCAAAACTTGTATTACACTGTCTGGTTTCCGATTCCAACAAACACACCCTGTTAAAAATATTTTATTGTCTTCATCTTTTTTATTCATTTTTTTATGTTTAGTTTTATTATCATATCCAGGCCGAAATTTTTTAAAACTTAAACGCTACGCGTAAAAAGTGCGCAGTAAAACTTTAACCATTATCTTCATAAATTAATTTTTAACCTTAAATCCATATTTTTCTTTTTTTTTATTGTTATTTTTAAAACAATTTATTCGCAAAAATAAATTTGATCCGCCAGAACACACCTCCTCACTGCTTTAATCACAAAGTGACTTTGGAGGATTAAATTATTTTTATTTTTTATATAAAAACATTATTAAAAAACACTCGTGTTCTTCCTATATTAAAGGCTTTAAAAATGTTTACTTCTGTGGAATATATTCGATCACTGACAGAATCTTTCACGTCTTTTCCATCTTTTGTACAATGTCCATAAGGCATAGGCATCCTTTCTATTCTTGTCTAAATAAATAAAAAATCTGGCTAAATTTTATGTTTTTTTAATACTTTTAGTTTTTTTGATGTTTGACACAGATAGAAAACTTTATATTGTTTACGCGTTTTGTTTATGCATTTATCAAATAAAAACATTAAAATAAACTTGCCAAATGAATTCCAAATGAGGAAATAAAACCAGTTGGAGCACTGAATCCGAATGTGTCAGGATATGGATGCTCATGCTTTCCGTGAATTTGCATACGAACACCGGCAGCTTCTGTTGTAGGCAAATAAGTGTCTGTGTCCACGTATGTCAGCAGCCTCAAACCTGTTAAATAACCCCAAGACTTATGTGCCTTTTTGACCTATTAAACTTGTTACAAGAGGAAGCATTTCGGAAATGCTCTTACTCTTTTTTAAGAAACATTTCGGTAGTGAGGGATATGACTAAGTAACGCTGGGATGTTAAACATTATGGGAAATAAATTTCGCTTTTTTTAGGGGAATAAATTTTATGGAACGATACACATACAGGAAAAAATTCAAAATCGAAGTATTTTTACACTTTTTAGCGCAAGAATTAATTCTTATGTAATTAGATTTTTTTCGAAATTTTTTTGAATTGACCAATGTTAAAAAAAAGAAAGACGTTTTATTAAACTCATAGGCTATAACTCCCAATATTTTTAATAAAAATTTATCGAAAAAGTTTTTTCTCAAAAAAGTTTTTTCATAATTTTCGGCTTTGTTTTAAAGCAAATTCAAACTCTGATTGAAATCAAGGTTTTTACGCAAATTTTTATTTATATATTTTAAAAAACTTGTTATCTGGTGTGCAATCAACTTCAAGTAAAAGTTTTCGATGGAAACGAAGCGTCATCGTGAAATTGCATGTGTTTTGCATTTTTGTCTATCGTGAAATTACGACAAGATATCCCTATCGCCTATAACTCTTGCGTACTCCAAGTTACTATGGCCTATTGCAGCGGTGTACATCGGTAGGTGCATATTACATGTCGCCTATCACTTACCGCAGCACTGTGAATCAAGCTGCTTTATGTTAAAAAGAAAAAAAAACACCACTTACCGTAGGAAGGCCCAGCTTTGTTTGAAGAAAAAGATTTTCCTAATTCAGAATTAAAGATAAAGCAGTTCCCGTAAACGGCATCTTGATGCAGTATAAAATCACTAAAATATATAAAAACCGTATCAATAAATCAATATAGTACGAAGAAAATATTCCTTATATCAATAAAAAACCATCTAAACACTGAAAAAATATGATTTGTAATGTCTAACTGTTTCATTTATGTGGGTTATGTTAAATACTTTTAATATATTTTAAATTAATTTTGCAAAAAATGGTAATCATTATGTTTTTTAGAATATGTGGCTCTTTATTTGTTTAATTACATTTGAAATTTTAAAATTATTTGTCTAGATTTATTCTTTTCAAAAAAATTTTCTCGATTATTTCTCTTAAAAAAGTTTATATAAATCCTCCCACTGTAAAATTATTTTTGTTGTTTTTTACTGTTTCGTTCTTTGTTTCTATATGATTTTTTTATAAAATGTCGTTCTTTATTAACGGACTTAATTTATTTAAGTGAAAATAATTAATTACCTATCAATATCACATTGTTTTCCATTAAAGGAACACATTCTGAGCAATTCGTGTTTGCTGTAAGACAAATTTTTCTTCAAATCCAAAGGTACATCGCTCATTGTGTAAACCATGTTTTCTTTTGCCCTTGTATTTATGGCTACTTCATCGGTCATTCCCTACAAATTTTATGCAATTCATTTAAAAATGAAATATTTCAGTATTTGTCAAACACGCTTTCTTAATGATATTTTAAGGTCGTAGTGGGTGCGTGGCAGGTACATACGCCAGCATTTGAGGTCTATAAAAATACTTGCACTGAATAATTTTGGATTATTTTTAAAACTTAAGCCACGTTTGTTAAAATTAAAGGGGCCGACGCATAAGAGTACGGCACGTAACAGTACCACAAAACAGTCCCGCGTTTCGCAAAAAGAATACGCACAAAAAAGTACGCCACAAAACAGTACTGTCAAAAAACAGTACGGCACATAAGAGTCCTGTGTAAATTGCGTTTGCTACACCACGCGACTCAAACACAAAACAGTACTGGCACGAAAAAGTAGTGGCACAAAAGAGTACTGTATTCACGTTTTCAGTGTCTGCGTTTGACTCCAAACAGTACTGGCACAAAAGAATACTGAAGAAATAACTTAATGTTAAAACGATTACTATTAACAGCTGCCTAACTTAACTACAATAAAAATCAATGAGAAGAGTTGTATATAACAAATTCTTTTATTTTTAATAGACCATTTAATTTTTTTTGAGTTTTTCTTGTTTATAATTGTAAAGCGAGTATTTAAGCGGCACTATGAGCATCTTCGGTTGTTTAATTGGAGTAAAGTATAGCTTTGACCGCGCGTACCGAAGATATTTTTTAAAACTTATTTTTACAGTTTTAATTTTTTTTTACCTTTTTAAAAGTTACTGGTAGCTAAGCCATGGGTTTTTCCTATTTTGTAAAAACTAAGTTATCTTTAGAAAATCAAACTAAAAAATCGCAGCCCACAAATCACGCTTCATTACTAATGTTCCTTGCTACCATCCGGTGTTTGCTCATGTTCCTTCGAGGTTTCTCATGTTTAAATAAACGATTTCAACATTTACCTTGAACTATGTTTTAAGTTATTTTGTCTTTTAGGAATATTTTTATGGTATTTTATAAGTTTAAGACAAAAATAATTTACAACACAGTCTTTGTAAAATATTCTATGGCATTACTTTTTATTTTTTATAAAATTAATTAAAATAGGGCGTAGCTTTGAAGCTCCAAGAGTTTCTCTAAAGCTTCTTAGAGTAAAGCTTAGGCAACATCACTAATTTCACTATATCAAAGTTTAAGTGTGCTAAGTGTGTTTAGGTGTGTTAGGGCTAACATGAATTTCACCTAAAAACGAAACTTTAAAAATTGGAAGCAGATTTGCATAAATCTATTATGCTATGCATAAATTGTTTTTAAATATATTTAATTTTTGACCTTTAATTTTTCAACTCATAATTTTTATTAGTCATTTTTCAGAAAAACAATTTATTAAACAAAACTATAAATCAAACATTTCTAATTTTAAACAAACGCCGGTTTTCGGATGAAATAAAATTTGTAATTCATATTTATCTTCTTCAGCTGATTCTTTATTTAAAAAAAAAATAATTGCAATCATTAGAGGTGCCAGAGCGCCACACAGCAGTGTAGCCCTACGACACTGCACCAACTTTAATCAAAGAATGTGGGTAAGCTTTGTAGTTCATGATCATCTTCGCCTTCTCATTATTATTATTTTTATTTCAAAAATATAATTGCATTCCTAGCTGGTGCGGCAATTTAGCACCCACACCACTGCTCCAACTATAATCAGAGAACGTACGTAATTTTTTAAATAAATTTTCATCTTCTTCTTTTTTTTATTTCAAAAAATATGATTAAATTATCGGTGGCACGGAAGCGCCACACGGCAATTAAGCTCCATGGCACCGCGCCAACTATAATTAGAGAACTTGGATAAATTTTGTAATTCATGTCCCTGTTCTCCATATGATTAATAGTTTTTTTTCAAACGCTTATATCTTAAAACCTATATTTTTCCGTTGTTACTGATTTATCAGAAATAAACATTAACTCTTTGGAAAGGGTAAAAAATGGCGAAATAATTTTTTTAGGAGCCACTTTTTTCAGTGTCTAAATTCAAAATTTAAAATTTAAATTGTTGACAAAATAATTTTAAAGTCGTATTAATAATCGAGCACTAATTTATATTATTGCATAGTTAAGACTCTAACTTTTTTATATTTGATTTTAAAAATTCAATTTATCAACCATAAATAAAGAATGAAGAATGTCGGCAATGTTTTTCACATTTTAATGTTCACGAAAAATACGTTTTCTATTGATAATATTAAAACTGTTAAAACATTATATCTCGGCAACGGATTTATTATAAACATTTGTCTTTGAGCAGCTAATACTATTACTATACTATATAGGATTATTTCTTTAATTTGATTTAAAAATATGGTAGACTAGCCTTGAAAAATGCTCTAAAGGGGGGGGGTGGTGGTGGGTGGGTGGTGTGTGGGTGGGGGGGGCGGTTCACAGGGGGATGAGGGAGAGGGGGAAGGAGAAGAGAGGGGGGAGAGAGTAGCATGAGTCAGGTCGTACCGGGGATAGCGGATAGCGGATAACCGTTCATGGAGCAGGAAAATAACCGCAGATAGCGGATAGCAGATAGCAGATAGCGGTAGGCGGTGTTGCCGGTTCCGGTCGCGGGGGTCGTTGTGCGGGGGCGGCGGGGTGTGTTCGGTTCGGGGCGGCGGCGGTCGTGGCCGCGTGCGGATCGCGGATGCGATGCGGATAGTCAGTTCACACCGGGGGGGGCGGGGGGCCGGGGGGCGGGGGGGGGACGGATAGCAGATAGCGGATAGCAGATAGCAGATAGCGGATAGCGGATAGCGGATAAGGCGAGTTGCTGCATGCAACAACTTTGTACTGCTGGCAAGCCAAATTAAAGATATTTTTTCTTTTGTTTTTTGCTTAAACTGTGCTTTTTCTTTCAGATTTTACAAAAATATTTTTATAAATTTTAATAGTTTTAAATTTAGTAAAATATTTTTTAAAAGTATTTTCTGAAATTTTTTTTTGGAAATTCAGTTTATTTCATAAAAACCAATGATTTTTAAAAAGATTAAAAAAAACCACAAGGTATTTCTTGAATTTATGTATTGGGTAGGGGTTAAAAATATATTTAATTAGTATTTAAATACTAAATAAATACTAGTTTATTAGAGTGAGTATTTTTTTAAAAGTATCGATACTATTTTGAAAGTTCGGTATCTATTGAATTTGTATTCAAAGTTTTAAAAAAGTATCAAATATTTTGGAGTATCTAATACTAAACATTTATAAAACACTAATTAAATACTGTTTTTTTGCAAATTCTTTAATAAATACATAATGTTTTTTATTTTATATATTAGCACTCAGATCATTTTATTAATAAAAATATACGACAGAATAAGTCGAAATGATACGTTGGCTGACTGTGCGTTAAAAATTGCAATTATTCCGAAGGTCTGAAGCTCCGGACCTCTGTGTCTTGTGTACTAATTACATGAATGATTAAAAAGTGGTGCAATATATTATTTTGTCAAAATTTTTTTCCAAATTAATTTTTTTCCAAAACTTATTTTAATCAGTAAAAATATTCCTACAAACAGAAATAGAGTAATTTAAAATGCATTTCAAGCTAAAGACTCAGTTGCTCATCAAGGGTGGTATATTGGAAGTCTTCTTAAGATTTCTTCGCTTTATATGGCCGGAGTTCCGGAAGTTTATATTGGATGGTAGGAACATCACTAATAAGCATTTAAAAATAATAATTTACAAAGAAAATTGAAAACTTTGTTTAAATTTTTATTATAATAATATTATTTATTTATTACAAACAATTTTAGACAAAACCAAAAAAAAAACAAAATTTTTGTTTCCAGGAATGTTTACGCTTGTGTACTATTTTGCCGGCGTTTGCAGTTCTATGAGTAAAACGAAAAAAAACGAAAAAATTTTGTCGCGAAAATTTTTCCCTCGAGAATAAATCTTCCACGGCGGGAAATTCTTCCCCCATAAATTGGTGTTACTACATTTTTAGTTACAACAAATAACACAGACCATCTCTTTTTCTTAATGATTTGAATAATTAAGTAGTATATTTAACAATAAATCCAATAAAAATTTTTTAGCAAAAACAGTTTAATATTAAACTGTTTAACTCCCATAGTTTGCCAATTATTTATAAAATTGCTCAATTTGAGGATTGAGGATTGAGGAATTGTTGTGGCAGTGTTTTAAAAATATAATTGACGAGGGAAAAAAACCATGTACCTTTCAAATAAATAAAACTAACTTACAAATTTATAAAATATAAATCTAAATTTAAAAAGCTACAAAACAAAAAAAAAATTGGTGGCAAATATAGGCCTTAAACAGACTTAATTAAATTGGTCCGCTTATGTCTCAAGGTTCAGTACAAACTTTCTAGCTCAGCATGATGTAATTCAGCCATAGTCACCAGTGAATTGTTAACTTGTATTTAAAAAAAAATGCATTTTTGTTTCAAGTTGAGCAATTTTATAAATAATTGGCAAACTATGGGAGTTAAAGAGTTTAATATTAAACTGTTTTTGCTAAAAATTTTTATTGTATTAATTTTTTAATATACCTACTTAATTATTCAAATAATTAAGAAAAATAGATTGTACGTTTCATTTGTTGTAGCTAAATATTTCCGTAACACGAATGTCTGGGGAAGAATTTCCACCATGGAAGATTTATTCTCGAGGGAAAAATTTTGTGTATATATTTTTCCGTTTTTTTGTTTTACTCATATAACTGCAAACGCTGGCAAAATAGTACACAAGCGTAAACATCCCTGGAAACAAAAATTTTGTTTTTTGGTTTTGTGTAAAAATTGTTTGTAAATAGAAATAATATTATTATAAATAGATTTAAACAAAGTTTTCGATTTCTTTGTAAATTATTATTTTTTAAATGCTTATTAGTGATGTCCCCACCTTCCAATACAAAATTTCGGAACTCCGGCCATATAAAGCGAAGTAATCTTTGAGCTCCGAGTGCTCTGCCCTTAAATAAGCAACTTGAGGCTTTAGCTTGAAATGCATTTCAAATTACTCTATTTCTGTTTGTAGGAATATTTTTACTGATTAAAATAGTTTTGGAAAAAAATTAATTTGGAAAAATTTTGACAAAATAATATATTGCACCACTCTTTAATCATTCATGTAATTAATACACAAAAAGGTCTGGAGGTCCGGAGCTTCAGACCTTCGGAATAATTGCGATTTTTAACGCACAGTCAGCCAACGTATCATTTCGACTTATTCTGTCGTATATTTTTATTAATAAAATGATCTGAGTGCTATTTTTCGAGTGAGAAAACCTATGTTTCATTAGTTTGCAAAAAAAACAGTATTTAATTAGTATTTTATAAATGTTTTAGTATTCGAATACTCCAAAATATTTGATACTTTTTAAAAACTTGAATACAATACCAATAAAATACCGACCTTTTCAAATAGTATCGATACTTTTAAAAAATACTCACTCTTAAAAACTAGTATTTATTAAGTATTTAAATAGTAATTAAATATATTTTTAACCCCTACCCAATACATAAATTAAAGAAATACATTGTAGATTTTTGTAACCTTTTTAAAAACCATTGGTTTTAAGGAAATCAACTGATTTCCAAAAAAAAGCTATTTCAGAAAATACTTCAAAAAATATTTTACTTTAAACAATCGAAATTTATAAAAAATTTTGTAAAATCAATAAAAAGGAAAAAAACAAAAGAAAAAATATCTTTAATTTAGCTTGCCAGCAGTACAAAGTTGTTGCATGCAGCAACTTGCCTTATTCGCTATCCGATTCCATTGTTATCTGCTATCCGCTATCCGAGGTAATTCCGGTGTGAACGCATTATCCGCTATCCGCTATCCGCTATCTGCTATCCGAGGCAATTCCGGTGTGAACTGACTATCCGCTATCTGCAGTTATTTTACTCTGGTATGAACGGTTATCCGCTATCTGCTATCCGCTATCCGCTATCCGAGGTAATTCCGGTGTGAACTGACTATCCGCTATCTGCTATCTGCTATCCGCTATCTGTGGTTATTTTACTCTGGTATGAACGGTTATCCGCTATCCGCTATCCGCTATCTGCTATCCGCTATTCGAAGTAATTCCGGTGTGAACTGACTATCCGCTATCCGCTATCTGCTATCCGCTATCCGCTATCCGTCGGTGTGAACTGGCCTTAAAAATGGAGCAGGAAAAGGGGGTGAGTTCTCCCCGGGTGTGTGTGTTTAGACAGAAAAGATGTGGACTAGTCTGAGATGGACATTATTTGCACCATAAAAATTTGTATTTGATTTGGCCAGCTGCCCACTGAGCAAAAATTTCTACCATATGATAATAATTTATTTATACGTTAAACTAATTACACAGCACTTTTTTATTTACATTGCATTTTTTTAATCTGATGAAATGACAATTGAAAAAATTATACGCACAACAATCTTTGGCAAGCGCGATATCGCCACTTTTCAAATTTATAGTTGTTTTTTACACATACAAATATAACCTTCTAATTGAAAAAGTGACGATTTTGCGCTTGTTAAAAATTGCTGAGAGTATAATTTTTTCAATTGTCATTTCATAAGATTAAAAAAATTTAATGTAATACAATTGAATTAAAAAAGTGCTGTGTAATTAGTTCAACGTATAAATAAATTATTATTATATGGTAGAAATTTTTACTCAGTGGGCAGCTGGCCAAATCAAATACAAATTCTTATGGTGCACATAATGTCCATCTTAGACTAGTCCACATCTTTTCTGTCTAAATACACTCCCGGGGAGAAATCACCCGTTTTTCTGCTCTATTCTTAGAGCATTTTTCAAAACTAGTAATTCATTTACGAAGCGCAGCTTCGCAGTTTTTGTTTAAATGATTCGCACTTCGCAGTTTTTTCGGAGCATGATAGCTTGATAGTGCAGGAACATAACTGACAAGCCGGTTTAGTTTCGTTAAAAAAAAAACAAAAAAAACTCATATGGATTATTATTTCAACCGATTAAATTTTGTGCGTTTTATTAGCATTTAAGGACATTCGATTTAAATAAAAAAATTATTTTTTTAATGAGATAAATTTGGAATGCCCATCATTCACTACACGATAATTTGTATACACCGTTAGTGTTTACTTCTAATTATATAACTAACTAGGAAAAAAAATTAGAAAAAAATACTTAACACAACTGACACGGCTCAAAAAGTATATTTTAATATGCGCATATTGATTTCTTAAATATGCAAATTTCCATTTGGATCAGTCAAATCTGTTAGTTCATGCACGCAATTTCTCAGTACTCTTTTGTCTCCGTACTCTTTTATGCCGTACCTTTTTGTTCCAGTACTGTTTCGTGCGTACTCTTTTGCGAAACTCGGGACTGTTTTGTGGTACTGTTTCGTGCCGTACTCTTATGATAGGGAGCCAAAGTTAAATATTCGTTTATCAAATCATCCGTTTTTGACACTCAAATTGTTTTCAAGACCACATATTTTACGCGTTTGTAAATATTCAATCTTTGCAGTCGAAGCACGTTAATAATTGTCAAATGAAATAAATAATATCTATTATTTTGAATTTCAATTAAATGCTCATACAATTTTATATTTTTCGTTTGAAAATATATAAGAAATTATTGTAACACAAGATTAAAAATTTAGGAAAGCTTTTTAACAACAATGCACAATCCCTCGTGAAACTTTTTAGCCCGATAAACAGCTGGGGAAAATTTTCTGGAATTCTTACAAATTAATAAATCTATACTTTTGTGCCTATAAAATTTGTTCAGGATATATGTTAAGTATTAAAAAAAAGAAAGACAAATAGTGCAAAAGACTTATGACCTTTTTGTGGCAATAAATTATCTGTTCCCAATTTTTGAGAATAGGTAATTTTGTTTTATGAGCTTTTTTACAGAAATTTGTTTAAAACTCATCGCCGTTCAAAAGACAGTTTTAAAAAAATGTGCAATTTTAAAAAAAATATATAAAATACTCTAATAACCACTCAACAAACTTTGGATTAATTCAAAATATGTACTTTTTAGGAAAATTTAAAGTTCTTTAAAATTCTAAAAGTTTTTAAACGATTAGTGTTTCAATTTTTTTTCTCGGAAGGCGAACTCCAAAATAAATCAATCACCAATCAATAATATGAACAGTGCTACAGAGATCATATTAAAATAAAACACTTTATCCGTAACGTATTTTTTTGCTTGTAACGTAGTTACATATCAATATACGTATGTACTTTATTGAAATATCAAGCAAGTTTTCAAAACAAACCAACCTCAAACCCTTGACTCTTTTCGTATTTGACCTCTTCCTCACTTAGTATCGGTTCTGTGGGTAAGTGAACAATATCCAGCTCTTTGTGCGGCACCATAATGCACAAGTGCGCTTCATACTGGCAGAAACACGGGACTCCTCTTGCCACTGAAACTGAGTCCTGCGGCTCTACTGTGCAGTTGCCACTCGGTTCGCAGCGTTGGCACAGTCGCTGCGTCCATTTGCTCTGCTCGTAGCAGGGCCAATGCGACGTCTTTTTGGCGTCGTACACACAAAAGCACTTGGAAAAATCCGTTTTTTGAGAACTGTTGCTATTTTCTTTTTTGTCCGTATAAATTTGACTGAGCAGCATGAACCGAACCAAGAATGTTTTTCTTGAAAATAAAATAAACAATTTTTTACATAATTCGGCGAGTGTTAAACGCTTGTGTTTCTATCCAAATGGAATCGGTATGGCTTTTATGTATTTCGTTTTAACTCGTCTTGTAAGTGTTAAAAAATCGTTTCCTTGAAAAAATAAAATTTAAGGTGTGTGTGTGTTATTGACTGCTTGTTTGTTTGTATGTCGGTTCGTGCATGTGTTCGTTAGTGCATGTTGGTTCCTAGTCCAGTGTGTAATACACGATTTAGGGTCGATGGAGCCTTGGGAACTTGGAGCCAAAAATAGGGAACTTGGAGCTGTAAGTTGGGAAGTTGGAGCCGTAAGATAAGAATTTGGAAACGAAAATAAAAATCGCTAAAACGTTTACCTAAGCATAAGCGAAGCTTAAATCTAACCCCAAATCAATTTTTTCTTAAAAGCTTCAAGTTCCCATTGCTCGTGGCTCCAAGTTTCCAAAAAATTTTCCATCACTCCAAGTTCCCTGCTTGTGGCTCTAAAGACCCCGTACCGTGATACAGATAGTCATCTCTTTTTTGTGGTTTTTTAACTGATAAATTTCACTACGGAAATTCACGTGTAGAAGCTATCAAAATAAATTGCTTTCTGTGTGGTCTTTTGACTATGAGAGCGACGCAAGTCGAATTGGTTAGAAAATCACAAAAGTTTTTGTTTTGATTATTTCTATTTATTTCTATTCTAAAATTTAACCCTGAAACAACCTTATGTAATTTGTTTTATATTTTTAACTAAATTATGTCAAAAAATATATAACATAAGTTATATATTTTTGATTATATTAACACCAGACGCTTTACTGTTTCCGACACCCACATTATTGATTTCTTAACTCTTCTTGCGTATATACATATATATTTATACTTAACTGCCATGATAATACGTTCGCAAGCATTTCTATCAATACGAGGGCGAATGACGCATGTGTCTCTGACTTGTGTACCATGATGTAAAAGAAATCAGCAAATAAAACCTCTTTTGCTTAATTCATAGAAAAGCTTGAAAACTAAAAAAGCTTTAGATTCAAAGTATATAAAATATTATTTAAAGTTATTTGGATTACACATGTATTACGTGTGTTTTACATAAAACAGTTTAAATATGTCTAATTTTAAAACTTTTTTTTTAATTATAACGGCAGCATATTTTTTTTATTTTTATTTTTATCCTTATTTTTGTTATTGTTAGAGCTGATTCTAAAACAATACCAAAAACTCCCATTTTGGGTGTTTTAAAGGCGTTTTTTTCAGATTTTTTCTGTATTTTTTGCAAGCATTTCGACTTAGAAAAAATATAAACAATTTTTAAAATAAAAAGAAACGCTTCAGATTGTCCAAAAACAAACTTTTTATTTTTGTTTTTTGAATGTTCCAACGTGCACTAAAAAATTTTAAAATATTTTTAACCATAAAAACTGTCTAAAAAATTTTTTCTTCTAGTTTTTAGGATTAAGTATTCTTTACTATCAAAATCATAATTTTTTAGTATATAATTATATTCGATATTATGTGTTTGGTTCGCAAATTAAAGAAATAACAAGGACTTGTTGTAATTTAAATAAATACTGATAAGGTCGTTATAACAAATTAAAATCTGTCACCATGAATTATTGGTTATGCTTTGTATTTTAGGTGGATGTAATTTTGTTAACTCTTTTTTAGTTTTTTACTTCCGGGCGTGAAGTAATGCAGCCTTATTTTTATGTGGTAAAATGTCCCCAAACTTCCTGGCAAAAGTACAACTTATTATTAGCCCAGCAAAAGAAAGCCATAAGTTATCCATTTTTTCCATCATATCGGATTTTAATGTTGTTACTTGCCGGGGTGTCGGCGTCGGTGGCGATGGGTTTAACTTCCTCCATTAACTTTGCTTGGGTCTGCATGATGAATTCTACATTTCCTGGATCAGATAGACGTATAAAATGGAATAAAAATATCCAAGAAGGTATTTATCATAAAATTATTTTTTATCAATACTTTGCATTTTTACATCATTAATTGACATTATTTAATTTTATTGGTATCTTGCATTTAAAAGTTAAGTTTTTTTAATTTTCTGTAAACTGTGGAAACCTAGAACCTAATCTCAAAGCTTGTAAAATTTATGAATAGTTAAGTGTTGAAAAAATTATGAATAACAAGAGCATAATTTTTAAAAATGGATAAAACCTAAAATGAAAACCAATTCTCACTTTTTTAATTCAGTTCGTTTTAATATGAGTTATTTTATTTTTCAAAACCTGAACAGTGAGAATGACCCTAGGAGCTGTTCAAGTTGCTGACAAAAAACAGTTCAGATGTTTTTGACAATACAATCGGACATATTGACTGGCTTACACTGGCCAGTACAAGACAACCACATCTACACCGGTAGTAGTAAGGTTGCGTATATTTATGTACTACACCACGCTGGTGTACGGTGTTTTTGGCTTACTACAATCTCCTTAGTTCGCCAATCCTTGTACTACACTGCGCTTTCGTCCTTTGGCTTACAATCTGGATTAACTTTTTAACACTGTCTTCTAATAAAAAAAGTTTTGCATAGATAGACGCGCAACAAGAAATAATTTACCAACAAGTTTTAATCGTGTAAACTAATGAAAAATCCCTAATCGATTTATTTTGAATATCCTATAATATATAGATATATTTTCCGCGTACAGCTTCGGTGGAATATTCTCTCTAGCTCTGGTTGGGTTCCTGGCTGACCGTATGGGTGCCAAGTGGATGTTCACGGCAGGTCTGACCTTGGCGGCGGTGGCGACGGCCCTCATCCCTTCCGCCGCGGCCCTCAGCTACACGTACGTGGCCATGCTGCGCGTGTGGGTGGGCATGGGCGTGTCTCTGGTGCTCCCGATTTCGCTCAGCATATGCTCTCATTGGTCCACTACTGCTGAGTTCGGGAAATCTTTCGGCATCCTGGCGTCAGGTATAGTTTCGTTCCCGACTGCTGATTACAAATTTTTTGAATATTACTTAGATTTTTTTCGCGTTTGAACAAACTTTACAATTAAGTGGTTTGTAACTACGTGCACTATAGTCGATGTATTCAAAATTCATATCAACCTGCATCTGCAGGTTGATCAACATCAACATAGAATAGAATCAACATCTGTTGATTCTATTTAGCTACAGCAATACGCAACTGAACGAAGAAAACAAACAACTGATTGCTCAACAAGAGTACTTAAAATTTTAGAATAAAAAACTTTATGAAAAATTAATAAGCAATACTGCACTTATGTTATCGCCTTTATTTTTCATAAAATTTACTTTTCCTAGCTGACCCACCAGCCATTTATACAGAAGTGCCCTCTCCGCCTCTGGCACCGCAAGTACAACAACCAGTGTACAGTGGCAATCAACGTATGTACCTAAGGCATTTTTATGTTGTTTTTATGGCACGTTTTAAATAAATTATTTAAAAACGACACAGTGACCGATTGAATTTTAGTTGCTATTTTTTACAAAAATGGCCATGTTAAGTTTTTGAGAACAAAGGATATCCACTGGAAAAAGTTTTTTTTAACTACATGTAAGACTCTAATTATATACTGTGAGACTTAGAGTTTCCTACATTATGTATTTTATAAATATCAGAGTTGGCTGCATACAATACAGTTAACGGTTTTTACCATGTACAGCAAAAAAATGTTGAAGTGAATATTTCTAACTAATATTTGTTACTACTAAAAGATGTTTGGAGAAAAAAAAAGAGTTATCATACAACATTTGTTTAAAAAAAAGTCCGTTATATATTCAATGCAAATTTTTGTTATTATTTCTCTTGAGACCTTTTAATATTAACATTTATTTCATAAGATTATGGCGATCCATAACTGGTGGCGAGATAAGAAGACAATTTTTTGGAGACAGAAAAAAATACCCGCACCAGGATTCAAACCCCGGGTCTCTTTTCCTTGAATTCCAGGCCTGTTCTTCTCAGTCCGATGTGCTACCACTGCACCATGCGGGATGTTTGTGATTTACTTTTCGTTGTCTCTTATACTCACCAATAGTTTTGAGTCATCACTTTGGGAGGGACATTCCACGTCACACCTTCCTACCCAAGAAGAAGTGCTCTCAGCAAGCTTTTTCAACTACCATTCCAGGTTCAAATCGCTCACTTTAGCACCCTGTAGGCATGATTTATATCTAAGGTTTGGTACAAGTACCACTTGTGACGATCCATAACTGAAGCTGAGCTAAAATGACGATTTTTTAGAGAGAGAAAAATACCTGTACCAGGATTCAAACCCCGGGTCTCTTTTCCTTGAATTCCAGGCTGGTTCTTCTCAGTCCGGTGTGCTACCACTGCACCATGCGGGATGTTTGTGATTTATTTTACGGCGTCTCTTATACTCATCAATAGTTTTGAGTCATCACTTTGAGAGGGACATTCCACGTCACACCTTCCTACCCAAGAAGAAGTGCTCTCAGCAAGCTTTTTCCACTACCATTCCAGGTTCAAATCGCTCACTTTAGCATCCTGTAGGCATGATTTATATCTAAGGTTTGGTACAAGTACCACTTGTGACGATCCATAACTGAAGCTGAGCTAAATTGAGGATTTTTGGAGAGAGAAAAATACCCATACCAGGATTCGAACCCGGGTCTCCTTTCCATGAATTCCAGGCTGGTTCTTCTCAGTCCGGTGTGCTACCACTGCACCATGCGGGATGTTTGTGATTTATTTTACGGCGTCTCTTATACTCGCCAGTAGTTGTGAGTCATCACTTTGGGCGGGGACTTCCCACGTCACAAGATACTCATAAAAATTTGGCTTTTTAAAAAAATAAGAGTTTAATAACAAATGTCACTTGGATCACGTTATTGCGAAATTGGAAATCTTTATTAATTAATTATGTTAAATACAGTACAATAGTAATCTTTCAGAAATCGGTCACCCAGAACCACCGCCACCTCAAACTAACTACGTTCAACCTCAACCCATCGGTCACCCAGAACCACCGCCACCTCAAACTAACTACGTTCAACAGCCTCAACCCATTGGTCATCCAGAACCGCAAGCGATTGGTTACCCGCAGCCGCAGCAAATAGGACACCCCGAACCTCCGCCAAACCCCTACGGGAAATAACTCTTTTAAAACTGTTTTATTTTAATCAACTAACAAACGAAGCCGCAGTTGATTTGGTCTTTCTAGTAGATACGTAACTGAACGAAGTACGTTACAAATAAAATGTATTGCTCACAGAAAGTCGGGAACGTTTAAAAATGGCATTTTTTGCATAATTTTATTCAAAAACTGTAGTGTACTAAAAATTTTTTGGGTTATATTATGTTTTTGATAAATTGAAAAATTATAAAGTAGTGCAAAATCACGAAAATAATTACATTTTGAAAAAAGTTGACGCGACATCAATTTTATAAATTTTGGCTCAAATTAAATAATTTGATTAAAATCATTAAACAATTAACTTGAAACAGTTAGAAAACGAGTAATTCTTTACTTGCAATATAATATTTTACTTTTTACAACTTAAAAAGAGTGTTTTTTTAATTTACAAAAATGAATATAAAATTTTAAAAAATAATCTTATTTTTTAAAATAAAAAGGTGCGTTTTAACTTTTTATATGTTTAAACTCAAAAAATGTTGAATAGTAGTGTGTAAATGAAATTCGAGTAAAAGTTCTTTTTTAAATAACATTCAAGCAAGACTAGTATTCTTGTAACTTTTACGGTTAAATTTCGCCAATTAGGTACCAACATATTTAATAATTAAAAATATTTTAATATGAAGAGATTTTGTTATTGCGAAATATTTTTGTTACTTGTAACCCAGTTTTGATTTTAGTTTCTTTAATCATGTTTTGCTTTACTGAGTCAAAACATGCTCCTTTTAAAGTATTTTAATTTCTCTCCTCTACATATTTAGTAGAACATTCTTTAAAAAGTAACATAAATGGTTTGCTCGCATTAGTAAAGCATTTTTTAAAAGTAACATAAATGGTTTGCGATTAAGTATAATATTGCTTTAAACAAGAATATACTGCTAATAATTTACGCTAAAATGTACATATATTATGTAAATAAAATAATAATTTAGGTTTAGAAAAATTGAAATATGAAAATAAAAATTTTGTTCTGCTTAGAAAAAAAACTTTTGTGTAATAAAAAAATAAGTTTTTTTACTCACAAAGGACTCTAAATTCTAAAATGTGACCTTATTCCATTACATAAACCAAATAATTAACAGTAAAAATGTTGATTTTTATTCGAAAAAAATGCACCAAAATTAATAATTCTGCTAAATTTTTCGCCTGCCCCGGCCGTGGGCCGAAGACGGCAAAATTTTCTCACCCGCACCCAGCCCGGGCCCGGCAAATCGAAAATTCCCGACCCCGGCCCGGGCCCCGGCCCCGGCATCAGTAAAAAATCTACCCCGGTCGATCACTATATGTAATAACACCATCGTTTTTGCAACAGTACGATAAAGTTTGTGATGAAGTCACATATAATCGCAATTGAACTTTAGTAATCTCATCTCGCGAATCGCCTCGCTCGAGATGAGGATTGGGAATTTTCGGTAGGGACCAAATTGAAGGATACATTACGATATTAGGCAAAACAAAATACCGTCCGGCATAAGAGGAGTACCGGCTATTTTGTTTGAAAGAGTTGGTTGTCGAAAACATGCGAAAGATAAAAAAATGGAACAAAAATATATTTGCTGAAATAGAAAAATTACTTTTACGTTTGCCGATTGAAAGTAAAAATGGCTCCAAATTGTTTTTTGACTTGTGAGAAGAATCATACCTCTTTTCTTTGATCATTTCAGAATAATTTATTCACACTTCCGGGTCGTTCGTTTCGTTTTTTATAGTTTCAGGGAAAGGCACCAAAAATGTCGCCTCAATTTGATTCGCTTGGTTTTATTGAGCTGCAGTAATTATTATTTTCTTGTACCTAATCCTGATTAAAAGGGTCGATTATGATAGTTGTTATTACGCATACCACTTCCAGAAAAGGGACGACTTTTATAATAATAAAATTCTTTAGAAGAACTTATAAAAGGTCTATTGCTTTTCCTGTATTCTGAAAATTTTTGGATAATTTGAGTTAGAGCTCCATTTTGGAGGGACCTGAAACTGGTTGTTGACGTTGCATTTCATACAATTTTCTATTATTGTTTAGAATAGTACGGTCTTGACTAATTTAATTTTTATCACTTATTGTTAGTCTACGCATATCCTTTTCCAATTTTTCAATACGATCTGACATTAGCTTAAAAAGTTTTTCAGAGGAACTTTCTTCCCCATTTCTACTTTCTACATTAACTGCTCCCACTTTTGGTAAATCTTTCTGTCTACGTAATTTTTCACTAAATATATTACGCTTAACCTCCTTCCAACTAGAAACTAACATTTTGTAAGTATCTGTAGCTGCGTGGGCAGCGACATACTTTCGTAGCTCTGGAGATAAACCATTCATAAAAACTTGGATTAGATTTTGATCTTTTTGTAAATGGATCCACCCCTGTGCCCAATAATGCACGGTCACCTGCAACGCGAACCCTATATGCGTAGGCGTGTACACTTTTTCCTGGAAACTGTTGAAGGCTATAGAAATCTGCAATAGCGTCTCTACGCGCACTAGGTTCACGCAATGCTTTGATTACAGAGCGGCGGAATACCTAGCTCGGCATCAATGGGAGGAAATGCATGAGGTTGAGCTTCAATGTTATTCCAAATATCTAGTGTACGAACTTCAGTAGGAAGTTCCATATAAAGCTGAACGTGCCCGTCCATCTAAAATTATTCTTACTTTAGAAGTCTTGTGCTGTTTGAGAATGTTTTTCGAAAACCAACCCCTGTGCTAAAGCATAAAGCTCAAATTGAGTGGGTATTCCATCTCTCAATATCTTCTTCTGGCAAACCGTGAAAGTACTGTATTAGGGGTACCGTATTAGACAAATTAGCCGTCATTTTGGTTTGGTGATTTGAAAACCGGAACGCTGAAGAATATGTTGCTTCCTATCTACCCCAACCGGCGAGCGAAACTAACTGCTGGAAAGGGTTAGATGAACTGCTCCTTTTCCAAACTAGAGTCAATAAAACGAAATTCAGTAGATCTACTGAAATCGTTACTACTGTCCTCTTCCTCACAGCTATCCTTCAAATTTATATTTTCCAATGCGCGATCTCTATTAAATTTTCTTTCTCTACGTTCTTTAACTTGAGAATTAATTATTTCATTTGAAAAACGTGAATAAGGGTTATCTTCAATATCAATTTTGGACTACTGTAACAAAATAACTGAAACAAGCTTATGCTGAATTCAATATGAAGTAATAAAAAATGAAGCTAAAAATAATTAATACGAAATTTTCTTAGAGGTGCAACTCTTTCTCTCTTTTTGTAGGTATAATACATTCAATTCATAATAATTCATTACTTTCTTTATTCATTCATTTCTGGATTTTTGAATTTCAAGGGGCGCCTTATTTATGCAAAAATAATGTTAATTTCTTATAATATATATTTCTTTTTTAATTTTTACACCGCGGTTTGCATGCTTAATAATAATAATATAAACCTGGCCAGGATTTTATTAATAAATAATTGCACGCTTTTGAGTTGCTAAAATTTGTTATCAAAAAAAATTCTTTCTTCAGCTACTAACAATCCTGACGTTACCAGAATATCCGCAGGGTGGAATCGAACCACCGACCTTAGTACCAACAAAAACACCACTGTGCTCTGGGAAACCCTTGCTGAGCTACTGTGGGCACCATCCCTCCAACGTCAGCACTGCTCCTGGTCCGCTTCGTTTTAGTCCCGCTTCGTTTTAGTCCGGGAAAATCATGGCGAGCTTCGTTTCAGTCCCGCTCCATTTTAGTCCCGCTTCGTTTTATTCCCGCTTTGTTTTAGTCCTGCTTTGTTTTAGTCCCGCTTCGTTTGAGTCCCGCTTCGTTTTAGTCCTGGTGGCAACTCGTTTTATAAACTAGTTCCTGCTACGTTGTTTCGTTTTAGTCCCGAAAAAAAACGCTACAAGCTTCTTATTTCAGCTCAAAACCGCGGCAAAAAATCGCGCAATCCATTTTGCCGCAGATTTGGTTTTATACAAGACATTGTACTACAATTTTCTAAGCTTATTTGATTCATTTTGAATTGATTTAAGAATTTTAGGATTTTTTCATTTATTAAACTATTTTTTAGTTTCTTAACCCGTTTAGGTTACTGTAATTAAGTAACATGTTTACAAATCAAATTTTCATAATGCCTAAACTAACTACTTATAACGAAAATAATGACTAATCAGACCTGTGCACGGTCTGGAAATGCTCTACCTGTTTTATTGGAACACCCCCCCCGCCAAAAAAAATGAAAAAGTACCCTAAAACTGGAACGCGATTTTTGACCTATGATGACGCCATCCTCGCAATTTTTTTTGCAGTTTTTAGCCTATTTCAATGTATTTTAAGCCATTTTAGACCCTATTTTTACCTTAGTTTCACTTTTTTTTCCCTTTTTCTTTTCCCTTCTTTTTTTTTCTTTTTTCTCCTTTTTTTCTTTCCCCCTGCTTGCCCCCCGTTTTATTGCCCCCCGTTTCAAAAAAGTTGCACCCCCGTGCCCCCCATTTTGGAAATGCTCCCCCGTTAAACCCCGGGGTGGCAGTGTACAGGTCTTCGTCTGGACTACTATAACGCTCTAAAGTTCTATGAACAAATAAAAACAAGAAGCTTTTTATAATCTTTTTTCGGGCACATTAATAAAATTTAATTCAAAAACCTTCTTTTTGAACATACGCTAATTATTTATTACACACGTGTTACATAAAAAATAAAATCCGGGGATTAAGAAAACAAAAACAACAGCTGGCTGCCTACTGAACTTTAGGGAGTAAATTGATTTTTGTTTACTTATGCAAATATTTTGCACAAAAAGACTGCCCCCAGGAAAATGATACAAGTTGATGAATGTATTTTCTGCCAGGACTAAAACGAAGCGGGACTAAAACGAAGCAGGACTAAAACGAGGCGGGACTAAAACGAAGCGGGACTAAAACGAAGCGGGGACTAAAACGAAGCGGGACTGAAACGAAGCTCGCAGTGATTTTTTTCCCGGGACTCGAACGAAGCGGGACTAAAAGTCACGATCCTGCTCCCTATTCACAAATAAAAAAATCACTTCTTGCTTACACATGATTTACAATAATATCAATATAAATGAACACTTTTCAATAAAAATATATCAAATAATATTTCAATAAATTATATTTTTAATGATACTTACCAAACTGTTAATCGTCCTTTAATATAATCCTTTAAAATTTTCAAAAGTTAAGTCCGCCAATTTCACTGAAAGCTGCACTTTTGGAAGAATAATTTTCTTACAAAAAAAAATATTTCGTTTTTTATTAGCTCGTATGAAATATTATATTATTATATTAAAGTAAAAATATTACTTTTTATTTATTAATATTTGAAAGTAAAAAGAAAAATATATGGATTTACTTAATTTTAAATCCATAAAAAATTTTTTTTTTAATTAATGAGTACTGTGAACATAGTTTCAAACAAAATTAATTTTTGTATTGAAATAATTGACTCATTTAGTGTAGCTAAATAAAACTGGAAACATAATAAACAATATACACAGTTAATAACATCTTAATTTCTATTTTCATAATTCTAGTTAAACTTAAATTGTGTTTTTGTATCGACATTTAGTAAATACAATGTAAAAATTTTAGCACTAATCTGACTGGTGATAAAGAAATTCGAGATTACTTACATTAAATTACTTAGCGGTAGTAATTTATTTTCAAAAATATTTTTGGATAAGAAAAACTATTTTAAAAATTATTTTCTTAACCGCTTATATATTTATTTATTTTTTATAATAGCAAGTATACATAATATATATAGAGAAAGAATGTAGCACTCAGTATAAACTTTTATTATGCTGGTTCCAACATAACGCAAAACTGATACCGCGCAGTTCGACACGTGTGCCCCAAAAGGCTCCACGTGTGCCAGTCCCAGCATACCGGTGGGCTAAAAGTGGCACAATTGTGCGAGTTCAGAAAGCACACGGTGGGCCAGTTTCCAGTAAATACCCGCAAGCCCGAACTAATTAACTCGTTTTAAAATTTATTTTAACAGAAAAAATCGAATTTTCTCAGAATTAAAACAATGTCGAAATTTTTTTTTAAAGAAGAACTGTTTTACAAGTTGCTTACATTTTTAAACAAAACAAAACATTTTTGACGCAAATTAAAACTGTAATTTATTAAGAATTATCAAACGCAACATGATTCCGAACTTATAGCTATTATTCTGGGAAATTAGATTCCAATAAGAAACTAAAATATTATACAAAAACTTAAAGAACAATAAAAATATTTCTTATCGTTGTGTAAATTATGATTTGAAAATGAAAAATAATTATGAGCTACAGTTTCACAAATGCTGACCCTTGCCGCTTTAAATAATGTACATCGAAATGCACTTGAAGATTTTGACTAATTGTTAAACGACATTTAAGTACGGCTGACTCTAAATTTCGACCAAGCTAATTATCCACGTTTTTGACGCGCGGCAAAAAATGTTAATAGAAAAGACCATTACGATTCGGCACAGACGACATAATCAAACGAAATGAAATCAGCGTATTAACTAGTTTTTTAGAAAAAAAATAGACATTCACTTGTGTCCTATTAGTAAAAAACGCCAAAAAAATCTGAAGCTTAAATTACTTTTTAAAATCATTTTATAATTACACATATGCCCAGTTTGCGATGCTTCAAAACCGTAAAACAAACCTGTCGACTTTAATATTGAGTTCGGCGAGCGGAGCATTTCTTTTTTTATCAACAATCATTTTTATGTTTTAACCTTTTGAGATCATATTTTCAAATTAAGAACTTTTTTTTTTTTCCTATAAATTTATTTACGTACTGTTTTTTATATAAAATGATTAATTTTAGCCGCCTTAACGTTTTCCTTAAAACCATGATTTGAATCTTTATCACAACAAAATCTTTTCTTCGCTTCCTACAACGGCTTTATAATACCATTTCAAACTGACGTAAAAAATTCTGTGACGGGCGGTTAAGGCGCGGGCAAACTTTTCAGTGAAATTGTAGCGGATCATTAACAAATATGATTTGTTTATTTAAATTTTATTAATAACATGCTTGCATTTTTTCAGTCCTAGTATGCATGTTTTCAAATCGAAAAAAAAAATCATACTCACAGCAATCTTTGACAAGCGAGAAATCGCCGATTTCAGAAGGTTATTTGATTCGTAGCTCGAAAAAACTACTATAAATTTAAAAAAAACCGGGCCATTTTTCCGCGCTTGTCTAAATATCGCTGTGAGTACCAATTTTTTGTTTCTAAACATAAGCTGGAGAACTCTCCCTTTTTCCAATTTTTAGAGCATTTTTCAAGGCTAGTCGACCAACTTTTTTCTGAAAATTAAAATTAAAAAAATAGCCTAAAAAATGCATGTTTTAGTGCCACATTATGTTTATAATCATTTTTCGATGCCAAGATATACTTTTTAATACTTTCAATATTATCAATAAAACATATTATTTATTAATAAAAATTAGTTTTCTGAAAGAATTATTTGGCAATTTTCTAATGCATTTCCAAAAAGAGATACTGCTATTTTCCCCCGGATTTTCCAAGAAAATTCCAAAACATTTCCCAGGGAAATTCCAAACAGGGAGGGGTACGCATTTTTTTGAACTTTCTTAACAGTACTAACTGTCCTCGAAGTGTCGAAAAATTAATTTTTGGAGTCTAAGCATATTTTAGGCCGCGAAGTCTGACGCCAGAAGATCGTTATATTTTCAGTGTGCTCCACATTTTCAACCAATCGAAGGTTTTTTAAAATGCTTTTTTATCGGTTTGTTTTTTAGAAGATTTTCTGCGTTAAATCCCCGTTTTTTCTGAAACCTTTTTCAATTAGAAATCGTTTATCCAATTATTTAGGCTTAATTATTCATTTTTCGTCTCAAAACCTTTTTCGCTTGACATTTTTTTCCTAATTAAATAACGTGTGCCAGTTTGGGCAGAAGCCTGAACTTTGCCGGAAACGGGACACACTCGATGCGGCCCCGAACCGGCAATCGCGCCGCATTTGCCCACCGGGGCGCGCCACAACCCGCACACCGTGGGCCGGAAATGGCCCACGTGCGCCGCAACTGGCCCACCGGTGTGCCAGTTTTGCCTTATGTCGGAACCAGCATACAGTTTATACTGTAGTGCTCACATTCTTTCTTATATATATTATGTATTCGATAATAGTCATTCACCCGGACTCTTGTGCCTAAAACTCATTTTCATATAATTTATGGTATTGTTTTATTTTTAAATCAAATTCTTTTTCGCTTAACAAAGAAAACCCTAACTTGATGCAATTTATTAGGAATATAATAGGCTTTAATATAGTTTGTTTTCTTATTTAATTAGAGAGAGAGATTTTTTAAATATATATAATACTATATATTTCAACTATTTCTTTTACGCACAGCGTACTTTTTGATTAAATTTCAAAAAATATACAAATTTAAATCAACATTACTTAAAGCGCTTTTTTTTTAGTATATTGATAAGAGTCCGATTAATAATTTCTAATACCTTGCTCTCTTACTTAGTTTTCTTCGGGTACCAAAAAAAAAACTTAACAGGTTTGTGAATAATATTAAAAACGCGTGTACATGTATTATATTAGGAACATAATATTAGGACTATTTCAAAATACAAATATAATATGCATATTAAAAAAAAATTAGTATAGTAACTTATCATGTTAAATACAAATTAACGAAAAAAAGTTGTTTTTTTAGTAATGATGTTGGTTTAAAGAAAGAATAGTAAGCTACCCAATAAATTTAATAATTACACAATTTATTTTTAATTAAAAAAAATATTTCGTTTCGAAGGAAAAGTATATAATTATTTTGTGTATTTTTTTGTTGAACAAAATTAATTTTTCCGTTTTTCTTTATATTAATCTTTAAAAAACAAATATTTGTCGATTTTTTTTTCTTTTTTTTTTTTTGTAAAAACAACAATGGTTTTTTCCGTTACAAAATACAATAATTTAGCAAAATAATAAAAAACACACAAAAAAACAAAATAAAAAAAACATTTAAAACACAAAAAAAGATCCGCTGGAGGGACCTCCATGTAGATTTTCTTAAAAAAATCCTTATTGTTTTAGGTTTACTTTAAAGTTTTATATGTTTGAACAATTAAATAATTTATATTTTATTTTAAAAAAGAAACATGACTCTAAAATATACTAATGCAAAAATATAGCTAAACGAAAATTTGATAAAGAGGGCGGCTTCCTTTGTATTTAACTTCAGCGGTAAGTAACCCATGGAGTTCCCGGGGCCACTGAGGTTCCTAATTCCGCAGGGAGTGCGATTAAACCCGGCCTAGCGCGTAAACGCCGCCTCAAAATCTCCGCACACCCTCTCCAAGAGAGAAAAGTAATTGTATTTTCAGAATTACAAAACTGCACACCAAACATACAGTGTCTTGTCAATTTTCATAAGATTTGTTTTTATAACAGAAGGGTAATTGAAAATTTGGAGCGCGCGTAGGAACACGTGGCAAAAATAAGGTATTGTGGACAAAGAGAGCACACAGACTTCTCGTAGGACAGTTTCGATTCGTCAAAATCACAATCTTGACACACCGCTCCGTCTCTCAACACCGAAAAGTGCGAAGGTGAAATATTTGTTTTGGGCAAAAAGCTAAAAAAATTTCTCCGGCTTATAAATTTGTCAAGTGTCACATTACGCATGTATAACTGTAGATATAAGTTGGGAAATCATGAAGAAAGCTAATATATTTTATACGGTGTCACAATTGGTTTCGTTTATAAAACTTCATTCACCCAAAAGACCGCCGCATTCCTAAAACACGAGATTGCGTAACAAGAACTTAAAAATTTAAAAAAGAAAGTAATTAAAAAAAACAAGCTTCGGCACACTAAACATTTGGGGTTTTGTTTATTAGTTTTTCGTGTTAACACGCATTTTAAAAAAGTATTTTTTCGGGCACGTGGTGTTTGAGGTTAAATTATAATATTTTCATTGATTTTTTTATAGTGCACCACGAGTTTTTTTGATGCGTTTTTCCTGCAAGATACAGTGCTCACCGGGCTGAGAAGTTGTTAAGTAAACACAACAGCACCGGGAGGCGCAGTGAGCCAAAGCACCTCGCTCGTACAAAAAATATCACCATCGTAGGCCGGGATTTCATTTTTGAGTTAAAACAGTTTTTGATGTTTAACGGAAAACACAACTGTCTTCGAAGTGAGAAATATTTGAAAACTCGGTTCGGACTACTGCTATTGTCACTCGGCCACCTCTATGCGTGTACTTGGAGTGAAGAGTGCCAATGCGGAATCAACTTTTTTAGTTTTAGATTTTAACATTTTTTTATAAAAACCTTTACTTCTGCCCCCTATACCCCACAAAAACTTTTTCAACAATATTTCTTCAGTGGGTTCCGGAGGCTTACCCACCCTCCAAACAACAGCAATTGACGTTTTCAAATCATACTGTTCGTGAAAAACTAATTAATGAGTATAACAAATTAATGTTAAAAAATTATGCACTCATAAAAAGGAGCTACTTTTTACTTTAATTTTCTCATACTCTTGATCGTTAAAATTGGTGCAACACTTTGTTCAATATTTTGTGTTTCTCGCACAAAAAAACATTTGATTTTTTCGAAAAAAACAACACACGACAGCACCAATTTTTTGAAGTCTGCGCAACCTTTTTTTTTTCCTTCACTTTGTGCTTTTAGCGAAAAAAATCTAGAACTTTTTTGTACGAGAAATGCAACAATTCTTCCACAAAAACCACGGCAACCAATTTCAACGATCAAGGTATCAAATTAAAAATAGAAAATAGCCCCGGCGTTTTTTTTTTAAAATGCATAATTTGTAATTTAAAATTGATAGACCGAATGAGCAATCTTTCACGTTAAGATTCTCTTGTCCAAAAAACGCATTTTTGAAGGTTCATAACTCCTGAACCACGCCGAAGACATTTTGTCTCAAAAAAAATTTCGGGAGGCCTATTGAGGGCAGGGGTAAAGGTTTTCATAGAAAATTATCAAAATCGAAGGCAAAAAAAATTCGACTCGCATTCTTCACCTTTAAAGGGTTTCTTTCAAAATGTTAAATTTTCCACTGGGAGCGAGTGTGTGGGGAGCATTGGCGGTCCCCACTCCCCATATTTGTAACAACCTCCATTTAATGATCAATAAAAAAACGAAAAAGACTATAATAATATGTTGTTTAAAATCATAATAAAGTTGAAAATAATCATGCCCTGAGCAAAACTGAAACAATTAGAAAAATTTTAAAATTGGTTTTTCAAAAAAAACTTTGAAAAAAAATTTCATTTTTTCGTGGTTGATAAAAGAGCTGTGAAAAATATTTTTTTGAGCCAACAATCAAAGGTGCTCAACATGGAGTCTCTAGGCCTCATTGGCGTCGATTTAACACACGGCAACATCCTTTTAAAACATTATGGAACATACATCGTGAAAAAACAGAATAATGCAATACGCACTCAACCTACTTTTCTCTATTCAATTATAAGCATATATAATTTTTTTGAGGGGGGGGGGGGGGTCCCGCATTTTTTAACGATTTTTTATAAAAACGAAAAAATTAGTACTATTTCAAAAAAAAAATATTTTGAGCCGTACTGTGCAAAGTTAAAAATCAGCAAAATGCGGGCGCACTCATTTAGGTGGGCACCCAAGGGAGTTAGGTGAGCACCTAAAAAATGAAGGTGCGCACCTAACTTAGGTCGATCTCTAGACCCCGCCCAGATCTAATTTTTTGAAAATATAACTTTTCCCAGAAATGGCGTTTTCTCACCCTGATTTTGCGTTAACAAAAATAGAATTCCTAGAAATATTTATTGTAATGACTAATTTTGTGTCAGCTATATGGCTTACAAATATATTTCCCTTTACATTTTAGCAACGGTTAAAAATTTTTTAAGTTGCAAAGATTGCAAACGTCCCCTTAGTTAGTGGTTTGTCCTACGAAGAAGATGTTTATGTATATCTTTTTCAAAACGCGTTGTCTGGTATAAGAAATTTTAGTGCAAACTTTTTTTCCAAATTTCAAAATCCTTGATGACATTCCTTGGCACTAGATTTTTTAGGATACCTCATTCTTCTTAATGGCTTTGATGGTTTGGAATAGTTATAAATATATATATATGGGCTATGCACGCATGTATGTATGCACTAGTATGTAGGCACAAACACAAAAGCATGCATGCACATGTGTATATACACACACACACACATACACACATGTGTGTGTATATATGTATATATGTATATATATGTCACTGTATATATATATATATATATATATATATATATATATATATATATATATATATATATAAACACACACATACATATATATATTATATATAGATATATATATATAAACATATATGCACACATATATGATATATATATATGTATATACAGCTATATGTATGTGTATGTGATGTATGTATGTATATATGCATGTATGTATATATATGTATATTTATATATATATGTATACACATATATATATATATATTTATATATTTGTATATATGTATACAAGCAAAAATACACACACACAAAATATATACACAGGCACACATGCACACACTTTATATAATATATACTTGGATTGTATGTAATATATATACACACACATATTATACACACACTTACATGGCACAAACTTGTAATATATATATATGCATATATATATGTATATATATATATATATATAAAATGTGTATATATATCTATATACATATATATATATATATGTGTATATATATACATAAATATATAAAAGTATATATAAACACAAACTTGTATATATATATAGTATATATATGATATATATACACACACACACACACACACACACACACACATTCTCACACACACATTCACACACACACACACACATGCACACTCACACACACACACACACACACACACACACACACACACACACACACACACACACACACACACACACACACACA
>JASAMX010009094.1:25000-41605 GCA_030248175.1 Microlaimidae sp. YZB2_3 | reverse complement strand
GCAACTCCTGTATAAAAAGTGGCACGTCATGTGCTATTAATGATGGTATACATACTTTCAAAATAGACCATTAAAATTTGATCCAAATTTAGCGGCATACTCTCCATTTTTATTTACGCCAGTTAAGTCATTATGATAACATAACTGAATTCAGTTACTTTAGCGCATAGCACTATAATCCTTAATTCGATTTCGAACATTAGCTAAGGTACTTTTTTTTAATTTGGAACAATATTAAAACTATATAACATAGGATAAGATAACAAATAAAGAAAAATAGATAACTTACACAACAGAGGTGAAAAAGTATGTAATTTACTTAGTGCCCCAATTAGGATTTTCTAGTGTTTTAATTGGGATTTTGTGTGCAGTTGTGCACCAATCGGGGAAGTAAAGATGAATTACATCGGGGTGAAATTAAAAAAGTCGTCAAGTAACTACTTAATCTAAAAAAATCACGTGTAGGAAAACACGTTACGATTCGGTAATAATTATTTAAATTACCACTCTGATTTTTTTAATTTTTTTTTGCTTGCTCATGTAGTGATTATTTTTCTTGACGGAGAGCAATTTACGCCCTTAGATTAAGCCTAAAAAATTTTAGCTTTAGATGTGTCTAATCAATACAGTTGCATAGTATTTTTTTAATAAAATTTTAGGCGAACCAGTGACAGTTGGGGAGGAAAATTCAGTACACGATGCAGTAGATTCGGTTGACAAAAGAAAGAACGAACTTATTAGGTGAGTATCAAAATGACTAATAAAAACTAAAATTTTGAACAGACAAGAAGACCGAATATTTTGTGCAAATAATTATTTACAATCCATGTGATGACTCCATTCCCATTATAAATTTAAAAGGTTTGTAACTTAAAAAGCATTCGGCATTACATTTACAACTTGAAACCTGAATTTTTTAGTTCCTGCTGTTTTTTCTTCACAATGATATTGTATTGTATTGTATTGTATTGTATTGTATTGTATTGTATTGTATTTTGACTAAGCAGGGACATACATAAGCAATAGACACATTGCACTGATTTTGTATGCACCACAAAACAGAAGACTAGTAGTAATAATATGAAATACATTAAACCAAAAAGTCAGCCCACCAACCGCTTTTATCCCATTAAGATTCGCGACTCCCATGGAAGATAAGCGATCGGCACCCTAAAACAAATTGGCTGAAGTATTTCAAGATTTGCAAAAAATAAATACATACAAACATAATAATTAAGGAATATTATAGAAAGAAGTAAAAATATTATATCACATTATAAAAAGGAATATTTCCAAAAAGCTCATGCAAAAAGTTACAATCACGCATGCGACAATAAAATAGTTTTTTTGTTAAGTTCACACAAATCTGTATTTACACTATTCCAAAGTCTAATACTTTGCCTTAAAGCAGAAAAGTTTGAACGATTCAGGGACTTAGTAGGAAAAAAGCTATAAAAAAAGGATATAAAAAAAGCTAATTTTAGGAGATGTAACATTTTGTTTTAACTAAATTAAATTTATTACTTTTGGTGTAAAATCCTTAAAAAAAGACTCCACAAGACGGAACTTTTTCTTATACACTCCGCCCATATAAGGCAGACCTTTTAAGGGAGGAGACAACAGACGCATTTGGCACCATAGTCTATTTACGACAACAAATATGTTGATGATAAAAATTTAACATTTATAAATTATTAAGACATCGGATTAAAACAATAATTTAAGATAAAAAAACCTTTAAACAGTGCGAGTTGTTTAATTATTAATGATTTAACGTAGTTTATAAATACAAATTTCATTTTATGAGCGACGTTATTCTTGAACGTACGGTTTTTCATACTTTGTGTGTAGATGGGTTTTACCTGTCCTCGGTTTTACCTGTCACACAATCAAATAGCAGTTTTGAATGATTTAATAATTTGATTAAATCCCTTTTGACTTTTATTTTCGAAGTTGGCGCAACATGTTGTGCAACGTTAAGAAGTGGTTTAAGGTTTCCCAATTTTGTTAAAACTTCAAACAGGACCTATTTCATAAAAATTGCCTGTAATTAATTTACAGCTGTAAATTAATACACGCATAGTTTTCTTTTCTATTTAAAAATAAATAAATAAATAAATAAATAAATAAATAAATAAATAAATAAATAAATAAATAAATAAATAAATAAATAAATAAATAAATAAATAAATAAATAAAAAGTATATTCATAAAATTGTGTTCAAAATTAAAAAAAAAATCAAATTTATAAATTCCGTAAATTTCACAGGTATGTACGTATTTTTAATAAATAGAATAAGAAGAAATTAAATGCGTTTTATTAATTTAGAATTAGAGTGATCTTTATGAAATAGGCCCCAAAATGATTCTAGGACACGAGGGTACTGGACACAAAGGTATTGGACACGAGGGTACTGGACACGAGGGTACTGGACACGACAGTACTGGACACGAGGGTACTGGAGACGAAGGTATTGAGCTAAGAAAATATACGTTTGCCACAAGTATGTAAATTTTTTAAACTGAATGAGCCGAACTAAATTTTAATCGTTTGAATTCGTAGACAATTAACCGTTAGGTAAGTCGGTTTGTTTTTAATCATAAATAACATTTTTTCTTGTTTAAATATAATGCAATTTAATAATCAAAAACTTTGTAAATAGTTAAAAAAACTAATTGAACGAAATTTTTAAAGGTCATTTTACACACAATTTATATAATGGCTTTTTAATGAAAACAATAATAATGCTTGAAGCTTACTCCAAAGCCCTGGAGCTTTGAAACCCTTCCTTTGCAAAAAACTTAAGAATTAATATTAAACAATCCTGAGTGGAATGAAAACGCCAAGAAGTTTACTGTTTTTTTTTCTAAAACATAATATGTTTTAGAAACATAATATGTTTTATAACAAACTAACCAAGCATAAACAAAAAACAAACAAAACTCAACAACAACAAAACGCAACAACAAAAAATGCCATTTTTGCCAAAATAGCGCATTTTGCTAAATAGTGCTAAATTTTCTCTTTTATTATCTTTTAGAAAATTTCCATCCTACAAACTAAAATTAGAAAATAACTTTAATTAAATTTTAGACCTGCACTCAATTTTTGGAACGAAAATCAACATTAAAATTTCTTAAGAATCTTACATAACCAACAACAAAATAAAAAAAACAAAAAAGTTCATTTTTAAAGCAAATTTCAAAACTTTAAAGCAATTTTAGTTAATTTGGTTAGTGTAATTTGTATCCATTTTTCAGCAGCCGAGTTTAGCTCAAAATTCTATTTTCGTTTTCAAAATCGCTTTTTTCAGAATCGTAAATACAGTCTCTTGTATCTGCAGCACTGGGAAGATTTTGATACCAAGCGTGATACTCTTCTTTTATCACAACAGCTGAATACAAATCCATTAAATCCTTTTTCTTGGTCTCGCTGATGGGTTCAGTGTACATTCCTTTTATATCTCCACTGATTCATGCATTGCGGGTTTTTCCATATCGAACATTGATTGCTGTGTAGGAATCTTCGTAGAACTCTTGATACCAAATTAAGTGATCTGAAGAATTGCTAAATTTCAGGGATTTTATTTTTAGCCATTTTATAAGCTTTCCATTACTGTCCTTCTATTACTTTCCATTACTTCTTTGTTTTTCTTCGCATGTTCTATCGCCGCGTGCATAGAGTCCACTTCCATCTGCGTGTGGCCAGTTTCTAAAAAATTTAATTCAATTTCAATCAAATTTAAATTCTGTACTGCCCAAAAAAGAGCCGCGGCAACATATTAAGAGCAGTTTTGACTCCCGCAGGAGTCAGAAAATAGTACCAATTTTGTTATAGACGAGGGAAGATTTTCTATGTAGTGCAGAAGGCAAGAACCGACCTCTACGCTGCCTCTTTTCCCGTCAATTTCCATCCAAACAAAGCAGTTGCCATCATTTGGTGCTTTCATATCGTAAAGAGTCAAGTTATAAACGCATAATTTCCTTTTATAATACAAAGGCGAAACACGGGACGCTGGTATTTGCAACACACTTTGTAAATCCAATAATGCCACTTGCATGTTTTCTGTTTCTTTGGCCATTTCTGTCATTTGTTTTTTGTATTCCCGTGCCAATGTTTTTTGATTTAAATGATCGTCATATTCGTTTTGTAATTTTTCTTTGGTTTCGTCAGTTGCAATTTTATATTTTGTGCCCATTGTGCGTTGATTTTTACATGGCTGGAAGAACCCAATGTTATATTCAGAGCAAAAAACTTTTCGAATCGTTGGATATTTAACTGTAAGTCTGTTTTGTTCTTTGCACTTTTCTGTATAAAGGTCAAAAATTTTTCTTATTGATTGATCTGGTGAAAAATAAAATCTCTTGGTATTTTGGCGACTATAATGTGACTCAACTTTTAGAAACATTTCGATGTGTTCCTTTAAGAACGCTTTATCCTCCTCAGAGAATTTGTGCGAGGGTTCGTGAGACCAACGACCATCATAGGATTCATAATGTCCGGAAGATGACCGATTTTCAAACGCTTTTTGTGCAACTTTTTCTGATATAGCCAGCGTTGGCCGTGTAATCGTTTGTGTTTAGCAATAATTTTTTTATTAAGTTTTGGTTGAGCGCTTTTCCAACGGACCCCTTGGTTTTCCTCTGATATAGTAGCTGCCATTTTTGTCGAGTTGTGCGCCTCTTTATTCACCTCTTCTTCATCTGAAAATAATTCAGGAACATAGTCTGGGTCTTGATAGTCAGCGTTATCTAACTGTTCTTGAATTAGTTCATTGTAACGCTGTAAATCAGCTGTTAGAGACTGCTCCGGAACAAGTTCAAAATAACTAGCGGGTGCTTTACCTATCATACGTTTCAAAAGTGTTACGTTTTCTAGTTTTTCTTTAACTGTCGACAAAAGACTGTCGTCTTCATCAGACGAGGAGTCCAATATATCCATACCCCCGATTAAAAAATCTATAATATTAAAAAACACAAAATATATTTTTACCTCATAGAACACAACATCAAATATACAACAAGAAAGTAAATTAAGGTGCTGATCGACCATTTTTTTGAGTTGGATGATCAGCTTAAATAACTCAAAGAACAACATCAAATATACAACAAGAAAGTAAATTAAGGTGCTGATCGACCATTTCTTTTTGAGTTGGATGATCAGTTTAAATAACTCAACAAAATGAAAAATTAAAATCATTAGTAGTCAGAAGCAAGGCGTTTTATTAACCAAACAAACATTTTTAAACAAAATTTGTTAATAAGCAAACAGAAAAACAGCTATAAACTAAATATCTTAAAAATAATGTATCACTTCCGTAATAATCAAAAGGGCGTAACTCCAAATCAAAAAGACGTAACTCCAAGTCAAAAAGACGTGAGTCCAAGTCAAAAAGACCTAACTCCAAACTGAGGAGTTGCGTCTTTTTGTTTTGGAGTTACGCCCTTTTGTCATATTAAATATTGCTTCGGAATTAGGCCCACCTCTCAGTTCTCCATTAAATAGGCTTTTCTGAGGGCCGCGCTTTTTAGTATATGTTATTTGGACTTTGGGAACAAACGTGGCAGTCATAACTCAATTTCGCTAAAAATGGAGTTACGCCCTTTTGTCATAGCAGCGACGATATATACTCCTATGAAAATACGAACGAATTGCACCGTTTTTTTGCTGTCAGTTTTTTTTATTTAGACTCTTTTCATCAACACTTGATTAAAATAATTGACTTTTTGATAAAATCTTTGGAAAAAAATAACTTCTGCAAAAATGAATTTCAGTAGTCAAAAATGAATTTGTAAAAAATATCTTTTTGCCTTTTTTAGTCCACTTAAGCTTAAAGTGGAACGATACAGTTAGAATACCCTGTAGGTTTTTGTGTATAACTCTTGTTATATGAGACGATCGAATGCAAACTCTATATTGAGAAAAAGAATATTTTTTTCGGTCAGTTCAGTATCCTTAACATTTTTGGCGGACCATTCCAAGTCGAGATATGCTTTGTTGAAAAAAGCCATTTTAAAAGAGTTTTTTTCTAATTTAACAGAACCAGAGTTAATATTACGTGATAAAAATTTAACTCAAATGAAATACACCAAGTGTGCATGTCCACAAAAATTTTAAGCGAAATCCCTACTACTGAAGTTTTTTAATTTCGTTTTATTGCTAAAATCTTTGAAATAAAAAATAAAAAAACGTGATAGTAGAGATTTTGTTAAAAAGTTGAAAACTGGCTTGGAATTATGGTACAACTGCTGTGTTAAAAGTTGGGAACAAACTAATTCCTATCTAATGACTAAACTTTCATTTAATTTTTTTTTATTTGACGCAGAGAAACTACATTTCGGAACATTTGTTAAAAAATAACTTTTACAAAATGAACTCAGAAGGGCCAGTAGCGGAGTGGTTAGAGCCTCAGACTCGTATCTTGTATCTGTGGGATCGAGTCCCCCGGGCATTATTTTTTACGTTAAAAATTTTTTTTTTTAATTTTTAATTTTTCAATTAAAAAAAGTGTTCATTATTCAATACTATATTCAACCCCGAGTATGTGTTTTGGGGTGGTTTTAAGGTAAAACCGGTATATAGTCAGAATGCCCCCAAGGGGGGGGGGTCGCAACACCCCCGGGGATTCAAATAAAAAAAAACGAAGGTTGCATTCGTAATTAAGACCCCCAAAAACCCCCAAGTACGTGTTTTGGGGAAAATCGGCGAAATTTTTGCAACTGTATTGTTCTACCTTAAGGAAATTCATTTGAACACATGTTGATCTTTTAAAACCAGACAAACAAAATGTGCTTTTAAAAACCAAAAACATACAATTGTTAGTTTTTTCATGTATGATATTTTCTGCAATTACAATTAAGTATATCAAAGGTGATAATACGATCATCCCGGCCAAAGGTGTGACACTCGTGTTTAACAAACGCGGCCATGCGAAAGACAACCAGCAGACGGACGGGTGTCATCGTGACGGACGGGTGTCATCGTGACGGACGGGTGTCATCGTGACGGACGGGTGTCATCGTGACGGACGAGTGTCATCGTGACGGACAGGTGTCATCGTGACGGAGTGGTGTCATCGTGACGGACGAGTGTCACGATAAATGTTTCAAATCGCTGTTTCCAAAGACATTTAATCTTCTTAGTTAGCTTCTAGCTTCCAAAAACTTAACCACGCATTGTCATGAAAATAATATACATGTATTGCATAAATGAACAGAATAAAGACAAGAACATATAGAAGTCATAGTTTTTAAAAACTATAGTTTGGCATAATAGTTTGCTTTATTAGCGTTTTGTCAGTTTTCAACATACATTTTTTTCTATTTCAAAAGTTGTGGGTATTAGAAAGAATACGTAACAAAGAATGTACCACTGTATTATAAACATATTTTCAATCCGCGCATTGCTTTGACACAAATTTGACCTCCGGCGTAGGGTGTCTAATTTTGACCTTTTTTTGCCACTAAAAAAATAAATGTGGCAAAAAAAATCACAAAAACGAAAGTAAATAATAAAATATCACAAAATAAACATTCAAGAGTATTAAATTTCTCTACTATATTCCAATTTAGTGATTTTAAAACAATGAACACACAAAATTGTAGCTCATTAAATATTTAAATAATTTTTTTACCATATTCATTATAAAAATAAAGGCTTAAATTAAACTTTTAAACTGAAAAGAAATTTAAAAAAATTGATTTTTTTGCTCCGGATTTGTTTCAAATTATTATGCAGAATAAAGTTATTTACAAAATTTTTTTAAAATTTAACAGAAAACTTAAGAAAAATAGAAGTGTTGCTTAAATACATCTTTTAGGAATTTATTGTCTGAAGACAAAGCACAGTTTATATAGTATGTTTAGAACTTCTATAATAGGAATTGCGACAGCCGAGTGGAAGATGTTTATATTTTTATGTAAAATTCTAATTCTATGAGTAGGGCGAGAGATTTTGATTTCGCCATCTCCGAGTTCAAAATTCGAATCCCTTTGTAATTGAGCGTAATTTTTTTGATTCTTAATTTTTTTGACAAATTGATACAAATCTCTTTTTTCGTGAGTTTTTGTAGTATTTTTTACTAAATGGGGGATTAAATTTAACCTTTTTAGCTGGATTTAATTGGTGTCAAAATTGATATGAATAAAATATACATTTTTATTACAATGATACATTTTTTGTTATTTATTCTTGTTTTTTTTGAAGCATTTGTTCTGTTTTATGTTATTTATTCAAATTTTTGTCAAGGATACCATATTAAATTGAATAGCTGTTTAAAAGTCAGCCACCAAAACAAAATCTCTTTCGAAACAGGGGTTTCAAGGCATATATCGTGACACCCGTCCGTCACGATGACACCCGTCCGTCACGATGACACCCGTCCGTCACGATGATACCTGTCCGTCACGATGATACCTGTCCGTCACGATGACACCCGTCCGTCACGATGACTCCCGTCCGTCCGCTGGTGGTCTTCCGCATGGCCGCGTTTGTTAAACATGAGTTTCCCACCTTTGTCCCACATAATCGTATTATATACCTTTGAGTATATTCGTGAGTAAAATAATTCAACAACGGATCTCTGGGAGTCTTCAAAACCCCACCATTGCACAGTAAACTTTATTTTCCTAAGTCCAAGCAAAACCCAAAAAATAAGCTAAACTTTATCATAATATTTTAATAATAGTGTGCTTTTAAAAAATACCGAATAATTTACTTTTAGAAAAGGCAATTAATTGTTTTTCGGAAAATATTTTACTAAAATTTTGCAATTATTTTTGCAGTTATTTTTTCCAAAGGCATTATTAAAAATTCATTTTTTTCTACACACCACGAAAAATAACCACAAAAATGTTTTGACAGCACAATCAAAGCATAACAGCAACCTTAATGTTTATTATCTTTTGAATCGTCTCATACACTGTACATTGTAGCTTCTCAGCATTTTTAAATGCACGAAAATATAGGAAAATAACACAAAAATGTTTTAATGTTATGAAATTATTATTTTTTTTTGTTTTATTTCTTCTCAATAATTTTTTTATAATCCTACATATTATAAGTCAGTCAAACAAACTTAAATAATTTTTATTTAAAACAAACTATTTTTATGCAATAAGTTTATCCCGCTTTATGCGGGAAAGTTATTTTTTGCTCGTCAGTACCCTCCTGTCCAGTACCTACGTGTCCCCCTTGCCTAATAAATCGATTTTGCTGAGAGGTTGTGGTGAACGCAATTTTTTTAAGCCCAGTACCTTCGTGTCCAGTACCCTGGTGCCCAGTACCCTCTTGTCAAGTACCCTCGTGTCCCATTCCCCCCGGAATAAATTTTAAAAAATTCCAAACAAATATTTTATAAATTGTTCCAAACATGGCAAATTACAGTAAACGATTTTTTTGCACCAAATAATAATAATAATAAGTTAGGATAACTATAATTAACAGTTATCGTGCAATTTGTTTTATACACCATATATTTTTTACAAAAAGGATTTGTCATTCATGTAAACTGCTCAACAAAAAAGATAATTTTTACAAATTAAATCATTGTCAATGATATATTTTAAATAGAATATATGTGAAAGTTATTTAGACAATTGTGCTAAATAACAAATGGCATCTTTTTAATAAATATGGCTGGCCAAAAATCTTTAGTTTTGCTTAAAAACATAATTTCACAATAGATTTGGCAAAAGAGCAGGACTCGAAAGTACAATGGTTCAATTTGGTAAAAGGAAAAACGAACTTATCAGGTAAACTTAATCTTAATCTATTATTCCTGAAAATTTTTTCTAATTACAGTACAAAAACTGGTGAAATTATCTTGGATGGCTATGGATAACTTCATATGACCGCCTAAATCTCTATATCAACACTGTTATTAGTGTACGGATTTAGTCTAAAGCCCTACCCCTCCTAGGGGATTTCAGGAAGAAGATGTCAGTTTTACATCTTTTTTTAAAATAATAAAAACTAAAATAATGTTATCGAAAACGAAATAACATAAAAAAACTAAGGTAAACTAAATAATGTAATAATAGTATATAAAGATAAAAAAAATCAAGGTAAATAAATGCCGCTTACCAAATATAGAGAAAAAACTACTTTTGTAGTTGAATATTTTGCTAAAAGATGTGTCCGTCCGACCTATCTCATAATAAGGTCTCTCCGGACAGTTTTTATTGCAGAGCGTTCAGAAGTAAACCAATTGCAATAAAGAGAAAAAATTACCCATTTTTATTTACACACAATTTATTTTTGAATTATTATACTTATAGAGTATTATAATATTTTAAAATATTCAAATGAGGAAAATTTGACTAATTTGTGAAAAGTAGGCAACAAATTCTGTTAACAATAATGATAATTTTTGAATTTATGTGAAATAAATTTTTAAAATTATAAAAAAATAAAAAACCTTATTAAAATCAAACAAAAATTATGGCCAAATTTGTTTTATGTGGGAATCGATCTCGGGACCTTTAAAGTAGTTGACGACGCGCTAACCGACTATGCCACTGCAAATATGGCGATTTATAAACAAACTTTCTGAAATAAATGGATAAAACGCACGACAGATTTATTTATGCGTTAAAAAATACAAAAGATATTATGGCCTTCCAAAAATTATATCATTAAATAGAAGGAGGAGCTTTAAATTTCACCAAATTAAATTAAATCAAAGTCTTTCCGCAACTTTGAAAAAATTAACCCCCATTTTTTACGGAAAATTGTATATTAAACCATAATAATACAAAAATATTTCTATAAATTGTGACGTACGTGAAAAAGGGTAACAAATCCTCTTTATTGAAAATAGTTTCCAGTTGGAAGTATTACAAATAATGAGTAGTGCATATTTCTAACGGTTTTAAAAAAATTTCGTTGCAATCTAATTTTTAATATCAATTATTTCAACTACTGCCAATAATATAATAAATGTGCACTTTATAATCGTGGTATTTTTGTCTTTTTAACACTCATATTAATTTTTTATGGAAATATTTCTATATTTCACGAGATCTCGTATGCCAAAAATCGCGAAAACTGTCCGGAGAGACCTTAAGTTCCTAATCCTGCAATTAGTAGGTGATCTCACCACTGGCTAGCTGGTGGTGAAATCACCAAAAAAAAAACAAAAAAAAACTTGTTTTGACCCAAAACGTTATTATTTTTATTTTTTTAATTTGAGACTTGCGCCGCCATGATGATTTATATTGTGTTATTTTTAGTTTTTTTTTGTTTTGCAAGAAAATAATGCACTGCCTCCGCTTGTAGGCCTAATGGCAATGGTCACACGGTAAGCCCTAGGTCCCCTCCGCATGATAAGGCACTATGCAGTCATAGTGTGGCAATAACCTCACCAGAGTGACAATCGCGGTTTTGGTTAGTCCTAAATATTTACAATTCATTTAGCATTGTAAAGGTATAGCAAGCTTTACGAATATCATTTTTAATATTTAAAACCTTTAATTCTTTTATTTTCTAAAATATTTTGTACGCGCATGTACCTCATACGTTTTTCAGGTGGTTAAGTACGCTAATTTTTTCTGTAATCCATTCTTAATAAAATAAATAGATTTAATTAAACAGGTTTAACGCAGTTTTACTCATAGGTTATTCAAACGGTGTAAGTTTCGCTAAATTTTTTATACGAAAATTTCTACATTCATAAAAATTAAATAACCGACGTAAAATTAGTGATATCAGTTACTTAAACTGAGTGTATTCTAAACTGATTTTTTTAGTTTTAACCATAACCCTACCAGGAGTCACTCGCTTAAGCTTAGAGTTTGAATGTTTGTTGGGGTAAAGCCTGTCTATATCATTAGTGCTCAGGCCATATTTTGGCCCATTGCAATCTCCACAGTCAATAGGTGAACTATTGTTCTTTAAATCTTTTTGATTTTTTTTAGCTACCAGATTTGTTTAGCTGGTCATTTTGAATATCAGTCGCATGTAGAATGTCACTGCCAAATATCTTTTGCCTTATGTTGCACAATGCTGGGCATTTTTCTAGAAAATAAGCTGCTGACTCTTCTTCTTCTGTGCAAAGAGCACACAGACTGCTTTATTTGCTCTTTAATATTTTCAGGTGTCTGTTTAGAGTGCAGTGTCCAGTAATTACACCTATTATTAGACTGAGTTGTTTCCATGGCAAATGCAGAAGTGACTTGTGCAAATTTAAAAAGTGGTATCCTCACATATCTCCTTGGTTGTCGGCATGTTTTCAGGGTTTGCTAGAGCTCTTGATGTTGCTTCGTACCCCATCCATAAAGCGCAATCTTTACTGCCAAATCAGAAATTTTTAATACTGGCTCTGGTCCAATATAGTTCATTTTACTTCCATTCCTAGCTAAAGATAAATTCTATCAGGGTGAAAATAGATGAGTAGTAAAGTAACCAGTCGTTTTTTGAGAAAATATCACGTGTGGAAAAACACATGACGCAACTAAATAATAATTGGTTACATAACCGCTGAAAATTTTTTTTTAATTTTTCCCGCTCGCAAGTTTATTGTTTATTTTTTCCTGGCGGAGAGCGGTTACGCCCTTAATTTCAGCCTGGAAGACTGTAGCTTTAGTTGGTCTGCCGCTTCATTTCCATCTAGACCACTGTGGCCAGGAATCCATACTAGCTTAACTTCATTGTGTTCAGTTAAAGCTTCCAAAGCACTCTGACATTCCACAATTAATCGTGATGTGATTGATGGAGCATTTAGAACTTTTAGGGCTGCCTGACTATCAGAGAAGATGCAGATTTTACTACTCTGTACTCTGGTCGGTATATCACTGCTAGCACAAGCCAAAATTCTATATGTTTCTCCTTGAAAGACTGTTGCATGTTTTCCCAGAGGCATTGATTGATTCATATCCTGCTGGAAATGATAGTGAACACCTGCTTCAGTTTGCTACCTGAAGCTCCTGCTATGAACAAAAACAACATGGTTCCATTCCTCCACTTTTACAAACCTGTGCAACGCGGCCATTGTTTGTTGTTTTGCAAACAAGTGAATAGGTACAAGTACTAGGAGGACTTCCATGGCTCCAGTAGGTGTTGTTCTTATGTCTCCAGAAATGATTAAGCACGCTAGTTTTTGGACTTGACTAAACATGTCTGTACCTTTCTTTAGTTCCATTCGAGGCCACCATACAATAGCACAATAGCTTACCATTGGTCTTATAGCTGTATATATCCAACTAATTATTTTGGTGGAAAGTCCCCATGTTTTTCCAACCGCTGTTCTACACTGCCACAGAGCTTTTGTAGCTTTTCTTTGTTTTCGTATAACATGAGGTTTCCAACTCAGTTTGCTGTCTAAAATTACCCCAAGATATCTTACTTCTTTTGACAACTTCAGTTGTGTTCCATACAAATAAGGTGTGTAAATAGAACTAAGTCTGTCTTTACTGAATTGACTGTTAGTCATTTCTCATTGCACCATTTTTCTACTTGGTTTAGTCTTTTTAGCATTAATGACGTAAGTACATCCAGGTACTTGCCACTGATGAACAGTCTGACGTCTTCATTGATCTCTTTACCACCATACCTCAGAGTGGTGGAGATAGAACTCCCCCTTGAGCACAGCCTTTTTTTACAGACGTTGTCTTCTTGCAATCACCTAAACATGCTTCTACTTTTCTTTGCTTCACCAATGATTCTATCCATCTTTCAACAGTATGGCAGCCTTCCGCATTTTAGGGGGGAGGTATACCCGACCCCCGGAATTTGGGGGGTCCCAATTTTTTTAGGGTATACCTCAAATACCCCATTTTTAGTACTGGAACCCCCCAAATTTTAGGAGGGTGTCCAAGGTACTTCCAATATTTAGAGGAGGGGGGTGTCAGCAGTAATTGGGATTTTTGTGAGGGATATAACTCAACCAAACCTCCCCCTGCCCACCTATGGTTCCACCCTATGTGTGCCTAATGCATTCAAGATTGATGTAAATGATGCATTGTCAAATGCACGTTTAATGTCTAGAAAGGCGACAACCGCATATAGACTAGTTCGGAATAAGGGTTTTTTAGTGTTCGGAAGAGGGTACATAACTACTAGCGCCAATCATATGTAGAGGGAAAATTGAGAAACAGCGAGCGACTAGTACATTTTAAGGTTTAAAATATTTCAAATATTTATTGCTTTAAAATCTCGACCCCTTCTCTTCAAAATTTCTTAAATACTTTTTAAATATTGCAAAAGCAAAAGCAGTTTTTGGGGATTTTTAGTTTTTTGCCGCTTCGTAGGTACGGCGCTGCTGGCGCGCTTGTTTTCCAGTTTTTTAATGTTTCAATTAGAGAAAATGCTTAAGGGCCCGTTCACACCTGTTCCCAGTTCCCAGATCCAAGTTCCCAGATCCCAGAAACAGCGAAAACAAGTGTTCACACCTGTTTCCCAGATCCCATATCCCATTTCCCAGTTCCCAGAAAGACTTGGAGCGGCGCTCCAACTTCTGGGAAAAAATTAAGGGAAAGCGAGCGGAGAGGCGTTTTCGCGCATATATCACACGCGCTCATTGCACACATATAGATTTTTTACGTAATAATGTTGGTAATTATGTTAATTAAGGACACACACCAGCAGCACAATATTGATTTTTTGAACTTTTTGAGTGCAATTATTACAACAGCGCTCCGCTTCTTTTTTTGCTGCGTTTCTCCAGGCGGGTGTACGAATATGGAACAAAAATTGTTGGTTTTTAACCAAAACAATCCTAATACGATATTTTTAAACAAATTTAAAAGTTTTAGTTTAAAAAAAATTAATCTATATTATTAAAACGTTTTTAAAATATTATTTTATTTATAAAAGTAATAAAATTTTACGTTTTATTAAACTAGACTTGATTCTTAGCTTTTTTGATACTTCAATTTAGCGCCTTAAAAATCATTTTTAACGATTATTTTGTATTCGTACGTACGATTCTACAACGCTTCGTACGTACGATTTTCAATTACAACGCTTCGCTTTTGTTTTGTTTTGTTGCTTAAACCGGGCACGAATATGATACAAAAATCCTTGTGTTTTTTTACCCAAATCATTGCTAAAACAATTTTTTAAACAAATTTAAAAGTTTAACAGTTTTTTATAGTGTAAAAAACTAATTTATATGATCAAAACGATTGTGAAATATTAATTTATTCATAAAAGTAATAAAAATTTTATGTTTTATTACAGTAAACTTTTTTTTACAATTTTGTTTTAATTATTTAATTTAGAACATTTAAAATTTATTTTAAATATTTTTTTGTGTTTTAAACGAATATTTCCTGTTGTACGTTCGATCTTACGCGCGTTATTTGACTAAAACAACTCTCGCGCGCACGAGTTTTTATCCCGGTAAAAAAACATGTGTGAACAGGCCGTTTCTGGGATCTGGGATCTGGGAACTGGGATCTGGGAACTGGGATCTGGGATCTGGGAACTGGGATCAGGTGTGAACGGGGCCTAATTTAAAACTTTGGAATGGACTTTTTAAAATTAATTTTTAAGTTTTGAATAGTTTTACAAGCAAAACATTAAAAAAACTATGTAGGTTTAAAACTAGTTTAAAAGCACAAATTTCATCTTTATTTTTACTGATTCGAAATCACTGTTCAGGATAATACTATTTTAGTGGTGATTTTAAACTATTGTGACGTTTTATTAAAAAACAAAAATTTATTTAGCACAAACTGATATATTACAGCACTTCAACGTAGTGAAACATATCATCGTGTAGCAATTTTTATGAAGTATAGGTTTAAACTTAAGAAACTAAGAAAGCTAAGATTTTTTCAAATTTTATTTTTTTTCTTTTTTGTACCCTCTCTCGTACAGTAAAAGACGCTTATTCCGCACTAGTCTATTCTCCATGATCAATTTGTTCCACCAGACTATGTAGAGCTGTTTCTGTTGATTTTCCTAATTAATAAGCATGCTGAAATTTGTTTAGATGCCTCTGCTTTAGAGCTTTATCCCTTATATGTCGGTCCACCATTTTTTCACTGTTTTCAGAAGAAAAAATGTTAGGCTGATTATTCTTTGAGACTTGACCACATAGTAATTGGTTTTGCCAGGTTTTGGAATAAATATTTATTTGGCTATGCTCCATCTCTGTGGATTGTACCCTTGAGCAATACATGCCCTAAATAAGTTGCACAATGCCCAAATCCTGAGCTCCGGATCTACCTCCGCTTTAAATGGTCAGAGTTTCGGAGCATGATATTGGAGGTTAGGAACATCACTACTCTATATATTGTATTACTAATGTTAAAATTTAAACTGTGATGAATAAGTTTATTTAATTTGATTTCTGTAATCTGGTATTATAGGTTTGGAAAACGAGACCAAGAATCAAAAAGGTAAAGTTTACGATAAATTTTAACTTTTTATGTAAAAAAACCATGCTTTTATACTAAGCAATTGTTTTGTAAATTAAAAAAACAGTACATACCATTAATATCTTTGTTTAAGCATTATTAAGCATTAATTTTACCATGTGGCTTCTCGAAGAGGTCAGTTCTGTACTTGCTTTTAATAATTCAAAGAAAGTTCAATTTAATGTATCCATTCAATGGTGTCTCAGTTTTGTTAAATACTAAAGCTAAAGTCTTCCAGGCTGG